>CM076582.1:708930594-709118023 GCA_034641835.2 Pinus albicaulis
ATGAAAAACAGCTCTTTTGCATTGGCGCGGGTAGACAGTTCAGTACTCGCGCCACTCAGGGAAATCCTGTAAAGAGGTCGCGCCACTTGGCGCTCTGTCATAGAGCAGCAATCGCGCCACCCATTTTAGGGACTGTTTTTTATATATGGATGGCGGAAGTTGAGTTCAAACAAACTCACAACCACTGCCTATCTTGAGTTGGGAGGTTTGGCTACTGGAGTTCTATGGAAGGGAAGTAGTTTTGCCACCTTCTATGGAACCTTCCTTGTTGATAGGGCCCATCCCATAATAATAGGGATCCCAACTCCCTCCTTCCCCATCTATAAAAGCTTGCTCAGATCCATGGCAAGCTAGTCTTGAAGTGCTGAAGCTTTGCATCTCTTATTCCCAAGTGCCTTTGTGCTGAAAAGAATCCTTCCTTTCCCTTAAGGCCCATTCGAGCAAGGAGATCATTGTCACGAGACTCTGGAGAGGTTTCCCTTTCCCCCGGCGAGCTTTGCGAGACGTGGACGACCGGAGACCCGCGCGAAGGAGGCTGCAGCGTCAGAACTTGGTTGTAACTTCTATTCGTTTACCACTTTAATAGATGACTATGATTATGGTTCCAATCCTTTTTCCATTATGTTAATGCGAGTAATGTCTTTTCTGACCGATGTTTAGTTACGTATGCTGGTTCCTATGCTTGTATCTGTTTGTTCTTTCTGTGTGCAGGTGTTCATCCACGGAGATCGTGGAAGGATTGTGATCTGCCAGGACTCAAGGACGGGGACATCTCTTTTTCAGATCGAGCGTTGGAATCCAGGTAGGTTCTTATCCCAAATCTTTCATTCGTAACTAGGAGCCTGCGTCATAGCATTGTTTGTTTGTTGCTAGACCCCTGCTGGGCTAGTAGGGATCGCCTCTGTCCGCAGAGGGGATTTACCTTCTCAACAAATTGGCGACTCCGCTGGGGATCGTCCGGTTTTTCTTGTCTCGTTTATGATTGGTTCGCTTTGATTGTTTCTCCTTGCTTGATGAACCTTCTGGGTTGGGTTCTTTCATTATTTCAGCCTTGTGGTTTGCTTAGCTTGTGTTGGTCTTTTTCTCAGATTAGCTTGTTTTTTAGTTTTCATTGAAGAATTCGACTGGCGCGGGTTTTTACCTGACCGTCGCGCCACTTGGCGCGTGTTGCATTTGTCTGTCTCGCGCCACTCGGCCTCTGGCGCTAGTTTCAAGGCCACAGTCGCGCCACCCCTGTGACTTTTTGAATTTCTTCAATTTTTGGCTTTCTGAGCTTGACCAATACTTTTCTTCTTGATTTCCTGATTGTTTGAGTGCATTGGAGCCTGGTTTGACTGGAATTCACCGCTATCCTTTGGTTGTTTGCCTCTATCTATCGGTTTCACGATTTGAGCCCCAGGGCATCTAGTGGCATAGTGAATCGAGCCCTCCTTGGGAGCTTTGGTGTCTTGATTGTCCTGTCGACTTGTTGCTTAACCCTCCATGCCCTCTTAGCAGTCTTTGATTGTTTTGTTGCGTCTTTTGAGTGATTGTTCGTTCTTTCATTCAGGATTCGTTTGCCCTTGCTTTGGACCCAGATCACACTGTCCATTGGGGTGTTTTTGAGTCTTTCTTCGATTTGAGAGACTTTGGGTCGATTTAGAGATTTGGTTGCTTGCTTGGTGAGTGAATGTTGTTTGCTTTGCTCTCTTAGTTATCATTTCTCTAATTGTTCCTTTTGTTTTCAGTGCACATTAGCCATTAGACATTGAAAATTTTAAAAAAAATATAATCTCTTTTGTTTTTTTTAATTAGTGCAAATTGTCATCTTTTCCGTATCACTAGTGATTAGTGTTTGAATGAAAATGTGCAATTGCATTAGTTGCATTAGAGACATTCTTGTTTGTATTCCGTTCATTTCGTTTGTATTAAAGCTCTCAACTCTCATTTAACTAGTTTTCATCGAACTAAATGTTGCATCGTGGCATATAGCTTGCATTTAGGAGACACTACATACGATAAGGCCTGGAAATTGAAACTTAATTGAAGATCAACTGTAAAATTCATTCAATTAACATAAGGCAACATTGGAACTTAACGCAACATATTTAGAAGGTCTAGGCTAGAGACGTGTTCCAGCGTCGTTAAACCTAGCAGCTGTCGTTCGCCTATTGGCTTTAGACAGCACTAGTACGGACTTGCGCTCCCCGTACCGTCGAGTATATAAAGGGAGACCCCTATAGGTTTGCAATCCTTTATCCACAGGAACCCGAGTCTGCCGCCTTTTACCCGTGATACACCGAACACAGCATTCGGGGAGACTACCTGCACGTACGGAAAGTCCTTGGTCGATTTCTGTTTCATTTTGAAACCAAGGTGTATATTGCAGTTCACGGCTATCCGGTACACCCTTTGTGCCTAGTTTTTCCTGAGCAGTCATTTGGTCTTTTCTGACTCCCTAAACTTGAAAAGACCGTCAAGCGCTTGTCCTTTCACGCTTGTGTCAACTCTGAAAGAGATAGAGTCATCTTTTTATCGTTTCTTGACTCTTAAAACATGAAACGGGAGAATTTGTTTATTTTCCAATGTCGTAAAATCAATCTCCCACGATTACACACCCAGTTAGATATTGCTTGTGACTGTTTGATCGTGTGTCTTAATTCATTTTCAGCCCGTGTGTGTGTGTGCTCTCTTCTTCTAGTCTTTTGTCACGGTGGCGGAACCCTCAGTTTCGTCTACTGGCAGTCCTTACACGGACGATTCTTCAGAGGCTTCTGAGCCTTCTGTTGAACCACAGCAGCCTGTTGTTTCCGAGTTCCCTGACGGGGGACCGGTCCTCGCCGAGCAACCCTTTGGAGAGCCAGTTGATTTCCACTGGCCCTTTTCGGACCCTCTGTCTGAATTGAGATTGGGAGCTGATTTCCTTTCTCTTACATCGGGTTCACCGTTTTTTGCTGCTGTTTTTCCTCCTAGTCCTCGCCGTCTTCTGCGTGATTTAACGGCAGGATCAACCATGAGTAATTCTGGTGAGGAAATTCCCGGGTCTGATGACTACCAGCGCATCCCTCGTAGATTGTTTGAGGGAGATGAGTCTGAACCGGCTACCACATCGTCAGCTGGTCCTTCTTTGCCACAGGGATACAGATCTCTGGGTCAGATTATTTCAGCTGCTGCCTCTATGGGAATATCATCTCCTGCTTCGAGGCCAGCTGCCACTACACCCGGGGTGTCTCCTTCGACGCCCGTCACTTCTGTTCCCGTGCGACCCACCGTTTGTGTGGCTGCCTCTTCTGCTGTTGCCTCAGCATCTGCTTCTAGATCTGGGCCAACTCCAGAGGACATTTATCTAGCTACTGCTATACCGGAGAATCTCTCTCCGGAGGAGTATCGGTTGTTTTTGCAGCAGCCGAACGCCGGAGCTGGACAACTCCCCCAAGATCCTTATCGGTCTTTCTTTTCGCATTATGCACAAGACGGCACCCCCGTGTATGGTTTTCCGGGTCAGCTTGACGAGCATGGGGACATTTTGCGTCTCCCTGCTCCTGAGGCCTATCTTTATGTTCAAGGTTTACCGTACAACCAGGCTCAGAACTTGCAGGCACAACCTTTCCAAGGTCAACCCGCAGGCCAACCTGGCTATCAGTACGACCCACAGGGACAGCCCAATCAAGGCTACTCTGCGGGCCAGCAAGGGCCATTCTATAATCCGCAAGGACCATATTATAACCCTGCTGGTCAACCTGCTCAGCCTCAGCCGGAGTATCAACAGGGACCGACCTATGGACCTGGGGGGCAAATCCAGCCTTCCTTACCGATGCAACCGCAGTATCCTGTTGTCTCTAACGTTGCATATCAGCAAGGACCTCTTTATGGTTCTGCTTCGGGTCAAGCTGGTTTCCAGCAAGCACCTGGTCCTGTTCCACCACTGGGCCAACCGGGTCATCCGGTACAACCTGGTGTCCCGCCTCCAGGCCAACCGGCTTATTCGGTGCAACCTGGGGCTCACTTACAACCGGGTCAGCCTGCGCAACCGGCGCCACCCCCTCATTCGGGTCAACCTGTTCATTCAGGAGCACCCCCTCATTCGGGTCAACCTGTTCATTCAGGCCAGCCCCCTCATTTCGTTCACTCTGCTCACCAGCCTGCTCACTCAATGCCGCAGCCCAATCAACAGCTGCGCCCTACGTACCAGGCTCCGCAGGGTTCCACTTATCAGCAGTCTACTCATCCTCAGAGCAGTTATTATCCTCATGGTCAATCTCAACCGAACTATAACCACTCTGGAGGCTCTCAGTATCATCCTCCTCCTTACGGTTCTAACTATGCTCAGCAGCCAAATCCAAACGCTGCTTATACAGGGCAGACGCCTAATCAGGGCTCGAACCCTGGTTATCAGGCCCCACACAATGGTTACCAGCAATCAAATCAGTCTGGCTATACGAATTATGCCCCTCACGGTCAGAATCCTACGGGACAGAACCCCTGGGGGCAAAGATATTCACAACCATCGTGGAGCATGGGAACCGGACCTTATTCTGGGACTGGCACGGGAATTAACCCTCCATTGCCGTTCCTGGCTACCTTGGACTTGCCGGACGTTTCAAAATTGACCAATGATCCGATTTCTCATAATCCACATTGGCCTCCGGTTCCAACCAAGATACCAGGAGATTGTCCCAAGTTTGAGGGCAAATCTGGAGAAGACCCCCAGGCGCATGTGATGACGTATCACCTCTGGTGTTCGTCTAACTCTTGGACAGACGATTCAGTTCGTTTGCGTCTTTTCCAGCGTACGTTAACAGGAGCTGCGGCTAAGTGGTACATAGAGCTGTCCCGTGGTATTTTTCAGGATTTCAACTCGTTAGCTATGGCTTTCCTCACGCATTTCCAGTTACCAGTCCGGTATGAGACTGGGACGCACCTCCTGTCTTCCCTGAAGCAGGACTCGGCCACTCACATCTCGGATCACATCCATGAGTGGCGGCGCCGTCGTCGACTGATTAAGTTTCACATACCCGATCAGATTTTGACTCACTGGTTCACCACCTCCTTTGTGAATAAAATCGCTCAGGATATCGCGATGGGAGCGTGTGTGACGGAGGAACAAGCTATCGCGCGTGCCCAGTACTTGGATCTTGTTTATTCACAATCTGGCACGCTTTATGACATCCTGCCTGATGCACCACGGCCCGGAGCCAAAAAGACCCAACCCACCCCTTCCGTGGATGGTGTCATCGGTTCCGTTTCTCAAAATTCGAAGAAGTCTTCGAATGGGAAGCAGAAGGCTAATTCTTCCAACGATCCCTCTGCCAAACCCGCCTCATCCGATTCTGGTAAAACCTCGGAGGTAAATGCCGTTCAGGCCAATCCTGCGGGCAAATCCTCCAAGGGGAAGAAAAAGGGCAAAGGCAAATCCAGATCTGATGCCCCAAAACCGGAATCTAAATCCAAGTTTGAGGATGGCTCACAACGTAAGCCGAAATTTCCTTGCCTCATCTGTGAAGGTGACCATTACACTAAAGATTGTCCAAGACGATCCGAAGTCAGCCAACTTCTTAAAGGCTCAAAGGGAACTCCGGCTGTTTTAAAGGAGCCGTTTCCATCTCAGCAGACCCAGATGGTCGAACAAAGTTCATCATCTGCACCGTTTGGGTCTCAAGTTTTCATGATGAAGACTAATGCACCTATCACTATCGCTACGAGGTCCAAGGATTACAATAATCAGCAGCAGGCACCCGGGAAGGCAGTGGCGGATGGGCCGCCTCCCGCATCTGCTTCTGGTTCATTGGAAATTAAGAAGCCGATTCTCGAACCCGTTGTGAAGCCACCTCCCAAGGGTGTTCTTCGGAGATCCTCTTATAATCCAAACGCCCGCGCCGCCCAACATTACAGTATTGTTGAGGATCTGGCCCAGGCGCCATGTGCCATGTCTGCACTTGAGGTTCTTCAAAGTTGTCCTTCACAACGGAAGGCTTTGTTGTCTGCCATCAGTGGTATTGACCCCGCCGATTCGAGCCTTCTCACCTTTGATCTGGAGAATTTTACTCCCCGGCTTCCACATCAAATCGCTTTGATTATTCAAGTCAGGATTAACGGCCTGGACGTTCATAGAGCCGTCGTAGATGAGGGTGCATCTACTTATGTTATGTCCTCCGCTTGTTGGAGAGCCATCGGTTCTCCAACTTTATCGTCATCTCCCAATGCCCTTGAGGCATTTGATGGCCGGGAATCTAAACCCCTAGGAGTTCTCGAGAGTCTGGCGATTACATTACAGGGAAAAACCGTCAACGTGGAAGTAGAAGTAGTTGACGCTAAACTCAACTACAACATACTTCTTGGCCGCAGCTGGACCCATGCCATGCTCTGCGTGCCGTCTACTGTCTTTCGATTCATCAAGTTCCCTCACGAGGGCAAGATTGTCACAATAGACCAGTTGTCATTTTTTACCTCGAACTCCGAGAATAACGTGCCGTACGTGGATCAAATTCCGAATCCACCAGACAGCATAGGACCTGGTCTTTTCAAAGACCCAGTCCTCATGGGTATTTTCCCTGCGCCGCCACCGAATACCGCTCAAGTCAACATGTTGTCCAGGACTGACGACCCCTGGCTGATTCCTACACCTGAGCAGGTATATGAGTTTGGAGAATCCATGCCTTTAACGCCAGTAGAGATCAGCTACTGTGAGATTGTTGCTGCATCGGACCCTCCACCTCCTCAGCATGCTCCGATGAGCATGGCTCTTGACGTCTACTCACAATCTCCCTGGCTTGGTCAGGCTGATTCGCCTGATCCTCTTAGAGAGACTTTTCCCTCAGATGAGGCTATAATTGAAACTATGTCTCTGGAGGAGCTACCTTGGGGTGATGGGCATCATCGTTCCTCGTTTATGCCTAGCTTGGGGGCAATGACGGATTGTCTCGAGCGCTATGCTACTCAGGTTCCTTCCCCGCCTCTTCAAACACCGATTTTGACACATGAGGTCTTTTCGGAAGGCAATCTGAGTAACATTCCTCAAACGATTCCTATCAACATCTCTGTTAAACCAGGGATTGTTGAGGATATTCATGTAGGTGTGACCTGTTCTCCCAGGGAGATTCAAGTCTGCACCGAGCTGTTCGAATTATGAAGCACGATGCAACGAGGACAGTTCCTTTAAGTGTGTCAACCTCGTTAAAACAATGAAACATGAGCACGTCCAATTCGAGTTTTGATAGATTTAGTTCAAAATCTTTTTTTTCAAACTTCACTCTATTTTCCATAAGACTGAAGCTTGGGGGGCATGCGCCTCGAATTGAGACATCATGCCGGGGGCATGCCCGTCTTGTGTGTACATAGGTGCGTGATTGTCATTTGTGTGCATGATGTGGTGTGCTTTGTAAACTTTTTCTGCTGATCGGGCCTTCCTGGTTGTGCAGATGTCTACTCATCCATTTGTTGGTTTCGCGGACGGTGCCTCCCGCAATACCAGGAATCTGTCTTCTGCAGCCTGGGTAATCTACAATCCTGCTGGTGAGTTGATCGACCTGCAAGGTGTTTGTTTAGGGCGTACCACGAACAATATCGCGGAATATAGCGCCGTGTTGGAATTATTAACCGAGGCAGTAAACCTTGGTATCCGTGAATTACTCGTGTACCTAGATTCACAGCTTGTAGTGTTGCAGCTGAACGGGCACTATTCGGTAAGAAATCCGTCCATTTTACGATTGTATTTGCGTATTCGATTACTGGAAAGGAATTTTGAATATATTACATATCATCATATACCCAGACATTTGAATGCATTAGCAGATACAGTAGCAAATTTGGTGTTAGATAGACATTTGCGCAATTTATAAATCATCATTACATGTAAAGAAGACTCATCCAGAAATAGGTATGCATATATAGATATCGAAATGTTTACATAGAAGTGTGTCACATAAAACTCAAAAAATATACATAAGTGTCTTAATACATCCGGAGACACTGAGTCTCTCAAAAATAGGTGTGGCTAAATCCTAGAGACTAATCAGCATGGTGCTCATGATAGCACGTTACTGCACGCACTAGCCGCCTCAGGATTCGGTGGAGCCGATTTGGGACTCCCACCGTATGGCGCTGGTACTCCAGTGGTACATCTGACAGTCGGGCATAGTCTGGGATCCCATGAACAATCCCCACAAGGTTCTGTACCAGTGCCCCTCCTCCGGCACCTTCCCCCTGGATCTCAGGGGCGAGCTGTGTCCTCCGGAAGATGGGAGACATCCCGGCTGGTCTCTCCGGTCCTACATCTGCATGCATGTATATTTGTGTTTAGACAACTATGTATTAACAAAAAATCATATAAACATAAAATCAAAAACATGAGGACCTACCCAGCTCTTCATCCCAGTGGTCTCCTTCTGGTAGCGGGAGATCCGGGTCCCCTGTAAAGTCAGTTCCCGCATAGGGCCAATCTTCCACAACGATCAGTTGGCGCCGTATCCATCTGAAGAACTCGGGCTTCCAGGACATCTGTTGCCCGCCTCCAGATCTGGGCATCAGTGCTGCCCAGCGAGCCATTCTCGGCTCTCGTGGTACTGGACTCGCCACAGGGGCCTCTTGGCCCTGGAAGGTTGGTATGCGTTCCAGAATGAACGACACCAAAATGGAACCATACCCAAACTGCTTCAGTTTGCCCTTTTTGCACTTTGTGAGATGCCTTTTCATGTTAATGGTGACAGCTGTTGCCCAGTCATACAGTCGGGGACCCATGCATTCTGAGGCCAGTAAGAGTTGAGTCTTTGTAGCCTCGTGCGGTGCCTGCGATCCGGCAGCCCGCGTAATGGTGTGGAGCACAACTCTCAGTGCTAGGTCGGGGATGGTCGAGATGTACACCTTCTTACTCCCTGTTCCTGTTTGTGCCCCACGGCACACCCGCGCCATTACTTCTTCCATCTTCTCCCCTGATGGTCTGCTCCCAGTCAGTACAGGGATTGGACCCCTACGGGATAATCCAGTGACAAAGTAAATGTCGGTGACCTCCAATTCCAACACCTGGTCTCGTATTCTGAATACCTAGTCATTTTCATCCCAGAGGTTGATCAAATATTGGAGGAGCTCAGGCTGAGCTCGTAAGCATGGCGTGAGGAAGAATTTCTTTAAACCACAGTTCCTTAGAGCATTCATGCAATTTTCATTTTGCATGGCTTCTTCGTCCTCATCTCCGTGTTCCCGTTCCTTCCATTCAATCACCATTTTGACCGTTTATCTGCATTCACATGGTTCAAAACCTTTAGTTAGATCTTCTGTGAGCTCAAAAATTCAAAAATTTTGGCATAAATAGAGGTTTTTTAGGCGGAAATTTGGGTTGCGCCGCTGGCGCGACTGTCTTGCTAACAGTCGCACCATGTGGCGCGGGCCCTTTGATAGAAAGAGCTCAGTGGCGCGGGTCCGTGCCCGATACCCGCGCCACTTAGGCCGGCCCTAAAAATTCAAGAATGCCCTTACAGAGCTGGTTTTCTAAGGGAAATCATTAAAAAATACATGGAAAGAAAGAGAAAGAGAGCGCCTCTTACCTGTCACAGACGAGACGCTGAATGGTTGCCTGGATCGGTCGCAATCGCCGTCAGAAGATTCTGCTCCAAATGGACCACTGCTACTCTCCACAAGGTAAATAGTAAAAAGTAATTTCATTTTTTACCATTGGACGTATTTATAACTTTTCAACGTTAAGATGTGTTTTAAAAGTTATTTCTTGTCAAATATTTGCATGTATTATGTCAAAAATGGATTTTATGCTTGTTGGGTATGTGCAGTGACAGGTTTTTGCGACTTAAAAGGTGGAAACGAGTTGTATTTTATACTTTTTCGGACTCGGTAAAAACACGAAAAAGTCATTCTGGAGTCATCTTTCAGCTCTTTTCTGACTCTCTAAATATGAAAAGATCGCCGAGGCCCTTGTCGTTTCGATCTCGTTAAAATGGACACGAATCGACATTCACCCAATATAAGTTTAACCCTTTTTCGGGCTGGGCTGGATCGATTACGAAAAAGGAATACCCTAGCCTATCGCGACTAGGAGGTTTTCCCGGATATTGTTTTCTACCTTTTCGGATCTGGGGAACTATTTACGAAAAGGGACCTGTGGAGTTTTCTTTTCCGCTGTCTTTTCAAACTCTTTAAACATGAAAAGACGCCGAGTTCTTCCTTTGTCAGACTCGTTAAACCCTGATGACATTGGATTCCGTCGCAATGACGTTCTCCGAGTTTCTCCTTCCTAGGACTCGTTAAATGCACTAGGATGGATTTGCCCGAAGGGCGGACTTATATTACAAGCATATGCTATCCCCTTCAAGCTTGTCATCAAAAATAATTGGGGTACTCGCCAGAAATGGTGGGGGAAAAATGGAACCATCGTCGTTATCGTCGGCAGTATGTCGCTCTTGAACATGGCACTTGTCCGCATTCGTGTCGGGTTGGGGACATCTCATCTCGTTGCTTCACTTTGCTTCCATGGGTTTGGGTAATCTCTTTTGACCTCTCATCTGTTCACTGCCTCGTCGCCATGACCTTTGATCTGTTGACGTCAAATACTGCCAAGTCCATTGCCGTGCCGTTTATATGTTCAAGAGAAGTTGGCCTCTGCGAATATCAACCTTCCTCTGTTTCTCATATGATCCTGATTCACAACAAAACATTATGTTCCTCCGTCTCGTGTCGATGATGTGGGAATCATTATGGCCCACCTTCGATCAAGGTCACTTCCTGTCGACTTCAACTCATTATCCAGGAAGTTGGTCTAGAGACTCCTGATGGTACCTTGGGGCCTGCATGCCTTAATGGCAGGTTCGTCGCATTCGACGAGAGGTTTTCATTATCGACCTCCGATCGGATGATTCTGCGGGTGTTCGACGTCAGCTCATTTATTCACACGCCGTGGATTGTACCTGTAGTACCTTGAGGACCATTGTCATTATTGGTGGTTCCTCTCGCGTCTGTTAACGGCTTTCATCATGGGCTGGTAATCAGGCGATGTTCTTGCATGTTCGACATCAGCTCACATATTCGCGTGCTAGAACTTGTACTTATTTGGGTCGAGATGGAGCGCAAGACCCTGGATTGTGTCTGTTGTAATCCAGGCTGCGATTGTGGATTATTGTCATTATGTACATGTCTCAATGATTGGATGGCTGCGACCATACCTGAGTCTATTTGTTTGATCTTAGTTGGATGGCTGCGCCCATACCCTAGATCCGGATTATAGCATACTCTGTTCGGATGGCTACGTCCATACCATATATATACATCATGTACTTGAGATATCAGTTGTATCTTTCTGTGCAGGTTTTCCGACGGCGGGCCTTCAGTTGGACATGTTCTCGTAAAGCATTTCACCCCTCTCTCTCTCGGGCCTCATGCTTTAGGGGGCATCTGTTACACAGTAATTTGTCACCGTCCCCACCATTCCCCATCCCGCACAATGGAGGACCCATTATGTGACCTGTGAACACTGTCATGCCTTGAAAACATCATCAATGCATCCCTCTGAGCTTCATTTCCTTGAGACATCTCTCTGCAAAACCATGAAGAATGTACTCTTTTGCATCGGGCGCGGTAGACGCTTCCAAGATCACACGACTCGGGTGGAAATCAGAAGAAGTCGCGCCACTGCGCTCTCGTCATGTAGAGCGCAATCGCGCCACCATTTAGGGACTCGCAGGTGATATGGATGGCGGAAGTTGAGTTCAAACAAACTCACAACCACTGCCTATCTTGAGTTGGGAGGTTTGGCTACGGGAGTTCTATGGAAGGGAAGTAGTTTTGCCACCCTCTATGGAACCTTCCTTGTTGATAGGGCCCATCCCATAATAATAGGGATCCCAACTCCCTCCTTCCCCATCTATAAAAGCTTGCTCAGATCCATGGCAAGCTAGTCTTGAAGTGCTGAAGCTTTGCATCTCCTATTCCCAAGTGCCTTTGTGCCGAAAAGAATCCTTCCTTTCCCTTAAGGCCCATTCGAGCAAGGAGACCATTGTTACGAGACTCTGGAGAGGTTTCCCTTTCCCCCGGCGAGCTTTGCGAGACGTGGACGACCGGAGACCCGCGCGAAGGAGGCTGCAGCGTCAGAACTTGGTTGTAACTTCTATCCGTTTACCACTTTAATAGATGACTATGATTATGGTTCCACTCCTTTTTCCATTATGTTAATGCGAGTAATGTCTTTTCTGACCGATGTTTAGTTACGTATGCCGGTTCCTATGCTTGTATCTGTTTGTTCTTTCTGTGTGCAGGTGTTCATCCACGGAGATCGTGGAAGGATTGTGATCTGCCAGGACTGAAGGACGGGGGCATCCCTTTTTCAGATCGAGCGCTGGAATCCAGGTAGGTTCTTATCCCAAATCTTTCATTCGTAACTAGGAGCCTGCGTCATAGCATTGTTTGTTTGTTGCTAGACCCCTGCTGGGCTAGTAGGGATCGCCTCTGTCCGCAGAGGGGATTTACCTTCTCAACACTCTCATATGTATTGGGGAGGAGTTTTTCTATGGATTGCTAAGCTGGGAGGTGATCCACTTCATTTGGATGATAGCATGGAGATGGGAATCTTTCATGAATGATGAAATTCCCCACGATTGTCATCACTTCTATCTTGAGGAAGCCATGGATCAGCAAGAGGGTTTCCATATAGACCTTCCATTTCTTCATGATGAGAGCCCTTGGGTTTATTCACCAAAGGCCAACTTGCACATTGAGGAAGGACCATTGGAAGACAAAACTATTGCAAAAAATTTAGAGCAATGGTGGAGACTACGGGATGAGGAGTGTTGTGTAGATTAATCCGTCTTGCGGACAAGACCGATCTCTCTAGTACAAAAGGTAACTAGCAACAAACAACCAATTATACTAATCTCTCTCTAAGGATATAAGATTTATAAAAACACTATACGGGTGTAAGGCCTACCTTATGTCCAACGCTTGCTTGATTTTGTTGAAGTCCTTCCCGTGCACTGAAAGAACGTTCCTCGTATATCTGCAATCGCAAACAAGCAAAAAGATTAAGCAGCACCTGTATAGACATTATTACAAATCATACTTATCATAATGATCAAGGAATTTATGAAATAAACCATGAATTGACAGTTTAATGAGAGAAATGAGTATATTTGTATTAACTTCAAAGATAGAAAACCTTTACAACCTGTGCCTTGATGTTGTGCAGGTCCTCCTGGGGTCCGAAGCAGGAATCTCCTCTACTTTGACAAGCATTGCACTCTTTGAACTAAGACAAATGGAGATGAGTGATTTAACCTCACAGAAAATCTTAGTTAACTAAGTCTGAATCTCAACAGCATTTAACTTCAAATCTCATAAGCTTCAACTCCCTTTGAGGCTACCCAAGGCCTCTTTTTATAGTGGAAGAGAGGAGGTTTCTAGTTCCAAATATGAAGGGATAGATTCCTCCTTCAAAGGGATAAGCTCCTTACATCAAGGGGTTAGCTCCATCAAGTGAGGGATGCATGAACCTCTTCAAAGCGTATCCATTCCCGAAAATTCCCGTCTAGAATCTTCTAGAATTCACCTGGAATTCACTTTTTATCTTCATTTTCTCGCCTTTTTATGTTTTACAGAGGTCCGCACCCATTACACAAAGAGCGTGCGGTATGGTTCCGTAGGCAGGCTGAGATTTAGGTGCGGGACCGCAGGGAATGCATAGAGAAAGTGCGATACCAATTCTTAGGGGATTTTAGGGATTTTTCTCTGATTTTGAAGCTTGACATGAGGAGCTGGTATATTGGACTTGCAAAAGGAGGAAGTATGAGTAATGATAAGCTCATACTCATGGTAAAATGTCAAGGTGACAGTTTTCAGTGTAACAAATTGCCCCCTAAAGTGCAAAGTCTGTAATAGATGAAGCTGTAGTCTGTCATATATGAAGAGTGCAGTACTTTATCATTTCAAAGATCATCCCGTGGACACCCCAGTCGGTACCTGTAAAAACATTCAATGCAAAATATATACATGTATATGTCATCACTGAGGTAGGCATTCCCATACTCAGATAAAAACTAACTATAACTAACTGAAATCGTTCTGATACAGGAATGATTTTGATTACATCATAGTACAGATATATGTAGACACAGTATGGACGCAACCATCTGTTTATCAATAGTCTACTGTATAGATGACAACAAAATTCCTTGCAGCCTGGATGGTGGAAACTAGATCCAGGGTCTTGATTTCCGCATCTCGAACCAGTACGATTCTATCCATGTGAATGAATGTGTCGAAGTCGAACATGGTAGAAACCACTTGATTACCAGTCAATGATGTAACCTGTTAACAAGTGTGAGAGAAACCACCAGTAATGTCAATGGCTCTCAAAGTACTCAGTACAATCCATGAAATGTGAATGAATGAGCTGAAGTCGAACATGTCACGGAATCATTCGATCGAAGGTCAATGATGCAACCTGTTGTCGAAAGCGAGAAACCTGCCATTGAGGCATGCAGATTTCAAGGTACTGACGATTTCTGGATCAACTTCCTAGATAGTGTGCTGATGTCGATAGAAAGCGATCTGTCGTAGGCAAGCCCACAACATGAAATCATAGATCAAGTTTTGAAAATATATTGGCAAGGACTGACTCAGGGATGGTCAAAGATGGATGACAGATATTTTGCAGATGAATGGTTTTATTTGAACTGTTCTCTTGGACACATAACGACACTGCAGATGGCTTGGTGACAATTGACCCAAAGCTAATACCTAGAAACCGGCTGAAAATTTTCAATGTGGTTTGATTAACTGTTAGGCAAAGGATTTCCCAACCCAGGTGAATATAAGTGTCGTGTCCAAGAGTGGTTGACTGAGTTTTCGAAGATTAAAATACAACAAACACGCCCATTTTTCTCTCTTTTCCCCCACCATTTCTGGCAAGTACCTCTTTATTTTTGACAAGCTTGAGGAGGATAACATTTGCTTGTTTATAAGCTCATCCTTCGGATGAGTCCAACTTAGTTTAAAATTCAAACCCTAAGAAGGAGTGGTTCGTTCCTGTTTGAAATTGAACAGGTCCTTTACTGTTAAATTTTAACGAGTCCAGTATAGGAGAAACTCGGTGTTTTTCAATTTTAGGGAGTCAAAAGAAAAAACTTAAGAAAACTCCATGGGTGTACTTTTTCGTAAATTTAGTCTCTCGAGCCCGAAAAAGGATAAAATAATGCGAGAGAGAACTCTATTGACCGTAATTAGTCAACGTATACCTTTTTCGTAAATAGTCCATTTCAGTCCGTAAAAGGGGTAAACTTATACTGAAGGGACGACTGTTCATTTACTTTAATGAGTTCGAATAGTCAAGTACTCGGCAATCTTTTCATATTTAGAGAGTCTGAAAAGGGCTTAAAGAGGACTCCAAAGTTTCGCTTTTTCGTAAAATTTTTGAAAGAGTCCGAAAAAGTGATAAAAGTATGCTCTTTGTTGAAAAACGATCATTTCACCTGAAAAATCCTGTTTCTGCACAAAAACTCAAAACATTACACATACCTGTTTAAGATAAGTAAAAATGCTTTCAAAAATACCCCTTTTAAAGTGAAAAATAAATAAATTAAAAATTCATTCATTCGAAAAAACTTATAAAAAGGACTTTTTCTATTTTATTTTTACCGTTCAGTTGCAGAGTGAAAAGTAAAAAGCTTTTGGTTAAAAAGTTCCCGTGAAGATTCTGGAAAATTCAACCGTTGGAATCGAAAATCGTCAGCCCCAGGTAATCCACGACCTCCTTATCTTGTTTTTCATCCGTTTGAAATTCATTTTTAGGCTTTAGTTTGATTCTTTAGGGCAAAAATTGGTTCAAAAATGCGCCCGCGGGGTCCGCAGGTGGGACACAGGTTACCTGCGGACCCCGATTTTTTCTGAACGGGAAAAAATCGAGGGTACCGCACCCGGCACACATCTCGCGTGCGGAGCTACGCTCTGTTTACAAAGAGCGGGTGCGGTACCCGCGCGGTCATTTTTAAAGCACGGTTTTCTCAATTTTCTGCCAAAATTTTTCAAATGAAATCATTCTAATTTGCCTTATTTTGTGTTGCAGGATTAACAAGATGCTTATTTGGCGAGAAAGGGAGCATGAGGAAGTGGATGAAGCTGTAATACTTCATTTTCCCACACAAAGGGCATTAAAAGCATGCTGCTTATACAAATTCTGGGCCATCTCTGGCATGAGGGCACAAGTGGAACTCTTAACATGGTTGGTAGACAGATGGCATGTGGAGGACCAATGTTTTTTCATTGGTGGCCACCGGCTCGAAATTGAGCTGGAGGATATATATTTTTTGACTGGTTTGTCCAAGAGGGGTGAACATGTATCCTTGTTTGGGACTAGGCCAGGTGGCCAGACTGTCGCTAGTCTTCAACTCGAATTTTGCAATGATCAGGCAAATCCTCGGGACAAACGGATTGACATAAAACATATCATCTGTCCTGAACTAAAAGTTATAGCATTCACTGTTACCAAACTATGTGGGAGCGCCGCGCTTCATGTAGCTACTGGTTCCCAAATGCGTGTTGCAGTGGACTGTTTTCGCGGCACCATCTTCAACTGGTGCGAAGCTGTGTTGGCCAATATAAAAGGCCAACTTACCAGAGCAAAAACCGGGAAACTAAAAAACTTTGGATACAGATCCATCATCGTTTCTTTTGCTTTGGAGAGGATTCCTCAATTAGCTCCACAGAGTATTTCAGTTGATGCTGGTCGACCTCGAGAACTGAGAATGGTTCGCTGGTCCGCGCTGATGGCCTGTCATGCTATTGAGGGCACTGAGATTGTACGATTCCCTGCTTCATATTTTCGTTGGTTGGATCGCCAAGTTTTCATGATAGAGGATTTTCCGTATGCCGGGATGGATTTCCGCGGCGACAGAGAGATGTCTCTCCCTGCAGGGGAACAGTGGGATGATTCAGGTAAAACATTTTTCAACGTTTGCTAAGTTCTAATTTTTTTAATTTTTTATCGTCTTAGAAAACTAATAACCAAAAGTTTTTTGAATACAGATGTGGGTCCACAATGACCAGCTCATCTCCAACCTTTCGAGAGGAGACAACCAGTTGCGTCCGCACCAGCCCCAGCAGGCCAATCAGTAGATATTTTGACTGATTTGGAGCATCAGCTAGAGCGCTTGACTCTAGATATACCAGAGACGAGTATAGATGACATTCCTCTCAGGCTTTAGAGATATGTGATTGGAGTCCCAGGACCTTTCAGGAGGTTCCTATGCAGGGTGGCCCGAGCAGTTGTTTCCTATCGAGATCATCATCAGTGATGGGATGATCGTATAGACTCATTTTTGTACTTTTGTATTATCATTTTTTCCGATCATAAGGTGTTTTCAACCTATGATCGAAGACGATGTATATTTTTGAACACACTCCTATGATATATATATCACTATTTTGACGGCTATCTGTATACATTTGTGAATGCTGATTGTTTTATTGCTTTTAATTATTGCAAAAGTCTATTTATCATACTAGAAGCAATTGAATCTACTAATGTATTTAAATGTCTTGGAATATGCTGATATTAAATATAATCAAACTCACGTTCCAAGAGACGAACTCTCAAAAATAACCGTAATAACACCGGATTTCTAATGGTATAAACCCTGTTAAGCTGTAAAACAACAAGTTCAGAATCCAACCTTACAATTAAACTCCGAATTCCAAAAGATATGGACTCAGATAATAACTCAATCACTGCACTATACTCGGCAATGTTATTTGTTGTTTGACCAAGGCTTACCCCATGCATGGATACTAACTCGTCAGAGGGTGAATAGATAACCCAAGCTGCGGAAGAAATGTTCCGTGTACTACGACAAGCACCATCAGAAAAACCAATGTAGGTTTGAAGAGACGTCGAGATCTGCAATATCAAGAGTAAAACTCAGATAAGCAGTCATAGTGACAAAAACACACTTCTCAACTAGGCACACTTTTCTAATCTAAAACACACCAGCAGTAAAGAAATCTAAACTAATAAAAAATCTCCACACCTCGTTTAAGCATAATATCGCTTTAGATAAAGTCCATTTCTGGGTTTATCCAAAGGGACACCGTCAAAATCTATCAACTCATAGGCCCCTTTTGCTAACTTTCGTTTCACAATATAAGGACCATGCCACATGGGCACGAACTTTCCAGCTCCTAGCTTGTCATTAGCTTGATCATAAAGTAAAACTAGGTCTCCTTCTGAAAAATTTCGAGGGGTCACATTTCTATCATGCTGAGCTTTTATCCTTTTAACATGAGCCTCGTTTGCTATTGCAACACTTCGTCGATTCTCATCTAATTGGGCCAAGTACAAGAAACGTTTTTCCTCTTCAGAGGTAGCTGGAAGTAATTCTACGGCTAATTTTAGTGACGGTATTTCGCATTCAATCGGCAGCACAGCTTCTAAACCGTAGACCAGTTGAAAAGGAGTGAAACCCGTTGATGTTTTGACTGAGGTTCGATATGCCCAAAGTGCTGAAAATAACATGGAATGCCAATTCGTCTTGTGAATTCCAATGATTCGCTTAATCATGGTGACTAAAACTTTATTAATGGCTTCAACCAGACCATTTGCTTGTGGATAGTACGGAGTGGAACTATCGTGGCGTAGGCCAAGTTGTTCTGTTAGTTCAGTCATCATGATATTCCGAAAATGACTTCCATGATCCGTAATAATAGCTTGAGGAACACCAAACCTAGCAATTATATGATTAAATACGAATGTTGCAGCAGTCTTGCCATCAGCTGAATATGTAGGCATCGCCTCGGCCCATTTTGTAAAATAATCTACTGCGAGAATAATATAGGCATGCCCCCCGGCCGAGTGAGGGTTACATGTGATAAAATCGATACCCAATTTTGCAAAAGGACCAATAGCAATTATAGGGTGAAGAGGAGCGGGTGGCGTGCACATTTTTCTATCAAAAATTTGACAATTGTGGCATTTCCGAACCGCATAAATGGAATCTTTAAATAATGTTGGCCAGAAATAGCCTGCACGCAATATCTTTTGGGCTGTGGCATACCCAGACATATGACCGCCACATGCTCCAGAATGACAGTCATTTAGCACCTTTTCAGCTTCTTCATGAGTTAGACAATGTCGGAAAACAGAATCCGCTCCTCGTCGATAAAGAGTATCACCAATGATATTATATTGTTGGGATTGGAAGCGTATTTTTCGTCGCTGAGTTCGTGAAATATCAGGCCGAAAAGATTGGGTTTGGAGATACACAATAATATCCCCATACCATGGATCAAGCGTACTGATAAGAAACAAAGATTCGTCGGCAATGGACTCTTCTGCCACTGTTTCAATATCAGTAGAGGGGAAATCACACATCAGTTCCGCAAAAACCAAAGATTTCTTTGCCTTGGATTTTTCAAATTCCAAGTCAAATTCTTGCAGGATAACTATCCATTTAGAATACTTGCCCCCTAGCAATTGTCTGGTCAAAATGTACATCATAGGGTTGCAATCAGAAATTACCGTGGTTTTACGTAACAATATGTAATGTCGAAAACGTTGGACAGCTTGAACAGCTGCCAAGGCCAATTTCTCCACATGTGTGTATTTGATTTCAGTCGGATTCAAATTTCGACTAAGATAATAAATCACATGTTCATTGTGAGATTCATCTTCCTGAACTAGTACCATTCCAATGGTGGAATGAGAAGCAGCGAGATACAAAATGTAATCTTGGTTGTAGTTGGGAGGATGCAATAACGGTGCATGGGTCAACGCGTGTTTAAGTGCATCAAAAGATCGATCAGCAACCTCGTCCCAAAAGAACGGAATGTCCTGTTTCAACAACCACGTAAAACCCTTTGCGAGCTCGGCATAGTTCGGAATAAACCTACGTAAAAAGTTTTCTTTCCCCTGCAAACTTTGGAGTTGGCGTAATTTTGAAGGAGGAGGCAATTTAACGATAGCTTCAACCTTCGAAGGATCGACGCGAATGCCTGATTTTGAAACAACAAATCCCAGTAAACGACCCGATTCTATGCAGAAAACACATTTATGCGGATTCAACCTTATCCGATAATGCCGACATCTCATAAAAATTGCTCGTAAATGAGTGGGATGATCGACCGTACGTAATGAATGAGCAGGTAAATCATCTAGATATGGCTGAACAATGTGCTTAATATCATGAAATGCATAAGACATTGCCCTTTGAAAAGTGGCTCCAGCGTTCTTTAGTCCAAAAGGTAGTTTACAATAGGCAAACGTTCCCCATGGACAAATGAAAGCTGTTTTAGGTTGATCTGCAGGGAGTATGTTTATTTGATTGTAGCCGGAAAAACCATCCATAAAGGAGAATAGTTCACTTCTAGCACAATCGTCGATTATCTGATCGATATAGGGAGTTGGATAATTGTCTTTTGGACACGCTCGATTAATATCCCTATAATCGATACATACTCTTATCGTTCCTTGTTTTTTAGTGACAGGAACAATATTCGATACCCAATCCGTTAAGGGAATTGGATAAATGAATCCTGCTCAAAGTAATTTTTCAACTTCAGTTTTTATAGCAGCAGCTTTTCTAGGATGTATTTGACGTAATCGTTGACGAACAGGTTTAGCATCCGGGTAAGTCTTAATTTCATGAACCACGATCGATGGATCGATTCCTGGCATTTCTTCATAAGACCAGGCAAACACGTCACGAAATTCTTGAAATAGGGCTTTATAAGTATGAATTTCTTCGTCTGAACAACAAGCACCTATATGAATTTTTTCAATTATTCCTGGTTTTACTGAAATGTCAATTGGAACCGTTCTAGATATATTTTCCAAATTTAACTCAGAATCAGGATTTTGCAATGGATTCTGAGGTTCCTTGGCATATTCAGCAGTAAAAATTGAAGCGAAATCATTTTCAAAATGATCTAATTCAGTTAAAAATGAAGACCGGTGATGGAGATCTTCCCATGGTAAATCATCAACAGACAAAAACTCACGAATTTTCTCATCTGAATGAACAATTTCAGGAAATGTCGTTGTAACTGAACTAGATATAGAAAGCGATTCCTCTTGGATCCCATTCATTGGATCGGTTTCGGTTGAAGAGGGGTTGGAAAAAGACTGTACAACCTGGTACGCAATTTCAAATGGACTCAAAGGCATCGCGCCATCAAATGAATCTATCTCGGATTCTGAAGGAATAATCCAAGGATCATCAAACATAACTGTGTCTCACGAAATCATATGAATAGTTGCAGTAGAAGACGATACGTTAGGAGGAGGAAAGGAAAAAGTTCCTAGCAAACCAGAATCTTTAACCAAACCTACTCCAACATCCTTATAAGGGATAGTCGTTTTACCAACATGCTGGATTGTTTCTGTAGAGGCTGGGTCTGACGAAAAATAAGTTAACTGATCTATTGTCACGATCCTTCCTTGATATGGAAACTTTATAAGTCGAAAGACCGAAGAGACAACAGCAGTCATAGCATAAGACCAACTACGACCCAGTAGAAGGTTGTAATCTAGAGGGGCATCAACCACCTCCACATCTAGATTAACAATTTTCCCTTCAATCCCTATGGGTAAATCCTGCAAAATACCATAAGGTTGAAAACCTCGACCATCGAAAGCTTTTAGAATCGTCGGAGATTGGTTAAGTGTAGGAGAACCAAGAGATTTCCAACACTGAAGCGACATAATACACGTTGAAGCTCCCTCATCAATCACAGTCCGAAAAATAGGTCTGTTTTTGACTAACACTGGAATCTGGAAAGCCATTTGGTGAGGAAGACGTGGTGTACTAGTTTCTAAATCAAAGATTATAAGGTTAGAATCCTGAACATCAACAGCTCCTATGGCAGACAATAACAATTTACGCTGTGCTGGACACGACTGCAGCACTTCCAAAGCCGACATTGCTGAAGGAGAAATTGCTAAATCTTCAACAATGTTGTAATTCTGAGCAGCTCTCGCATGTGGATTGAAAGCCGATTTACAAAGAACACCTTTAGCAGGCGGCTTGATTATCAAGTCTGGATTTTGTTTCTCGATCTGTAGCAGACCAGAAATAGGAGGAGTTGTATTTGATGCGTTGGCATTGGAAGACTCTCCTTCTTTGCCATCAACGGGATTCTTAGAACCGTAATCTTGCGATCGCGTCGCAACCCTTACATGAGACATCATCATAATAGGCTCTTCTAAAGTAGTCGAGGAAGAACCAATCATCTTACTATCTTGAACTGGAAAAGGATCCTTCAAGACAGTAGGTTGTTGCGATCCTTTAACGAGTTTCGTAACCTCCTCTCGATATGGACATTCTTTCGTGAAGTGATCTTGTTCATAAATGAAGCAAGGATAGCGAGGTTTACGTTTCTCGTCATTGGATTCTTCTCTATCTATTTTTTCTTTCGAATTTTTCTTGTTTTTTTTCCTCCCCTTCTTTTTACCACCGGATTTTGATTTTGCCGTAGATGTTTCAACGACATGAATATCGGCAGAAACTTCTTGAGAGGATTCTCCTTTCGGGGAATCAGGTAAAGTTATTATTGGAGAAGAATTCTTTGAGGATTTCTTCTTACTTTTAGAACTAACTGTACCAATCATACCGTCAGCGGCATGAGACCCTGAAGGAGCAGCAGCTATTTGACCTTGTTTGGGTAAATCGGGAATTTTTTCATGTAGAGTACCTGACTGCGTATAAGCGAGGTCAAGGTACTGAGCCTGAGCAATTACTTATTCTTCAGTAACAACACCAGCCTTAGCTACATCTTCAGTGATCTTGGGCAGTAATGATTTCACAAACCATTCTGCCAAAATTTGATCCGGAATATAAACCTTCACCAAACGTCGTCTACGTCGCCACTCATGAATATGATCAGAAATATACGTGGACGTAGATTGTTTTAGTGAAGTTAATAATTCCGTGCCATTGTCGTATCTGACAGGCAACTGGAAATGAGTTAAGAAAGACGTTGCTAACTGACTGAAATTATGAAACGAGCCTCGTGGCAACTCAATGTACCATTTGGCTGCAAGACCTATGAGTGTCCTTTGAAAAAGACGTAAGCGAATCGAATCATCAATAATCGAATTAGATGCACACCAAAGGTGATAAGTCATAACATGATTTGATGGATCCTCTCCTGACTTACCTTCAAATTTCGGTATATCACTGGGCAACTTATGAGGCATTGACGGCCAGTTCTGATAATAGAAAATAGGATCATTTGTAAGGCGTGTCAAATCTGGTAAGTCCAAAGTTGCGATGAATGGTAATTGACGGTTAGGGTCACGAAAACCTTGAGAAGCCAAAGCAGATCCAGGAGGCGGATACCCAGGATAACTAGGAATCGGATTAGCATTGGGTATTGTATAACCTCTCGGATAACCAGGATGAATCGGACCATACTGAGGTTGTTGATAAGTATAACCAGGGTATGGTTGATAGCTTGGATTCTGCACATAGGGACCAAATTGCGGTTGTCCTTGGTACGGTTGATAAGTAAATTGAGGTTGACTTGTAACAACTGTACTTGTACCGGCTTGTCCTGCAGGCATCTGAACTGTATTCTGAACTAAGGGTCCTGACTGAGGTACAGATACTTGAGGGATTTGCACAGATATAGGGATAGCCGAACTCGGGGCTACAGACACTCCAGAAACAGGTGTAACAGGTTGAACAGACGTTGCAGCAGTTGCAGCAGTTTGGGGTGGAGTCTGAGGTGTACTAGGCCCAGCCTGCTGAACTGAACTAGGTGCAGGAGTTTGAATAGCTGGCTGAATAGGTTGCTGGGTTGAACCAGAAACCAATGGCGGACCAGGTTGATAAGGTAACTGCACAGTAGGCTGCAAAGGCTGTTGATATTGGGACGGATCCCACACCATCATTCCGGGGTATTGTCCCGTAGAAGGTTGAACGTAAGGACCAAAACCTGGTTGAACGTAGGATTGATAATAAGGTAAAGTTCAGGCTC
This sequence comes from Pinus albicaulis, assembly GCA_034641835.2. Taxonomy (NCBI): domain Eukaryota; kingdom Viridiplantae; phylum Streptophyta; class Pinopsida; order Pinales; family Pinaceae; genus Pinus; species Pinus albicaulis. Next base: position 708,954,532 of record CM076582.1, read on the forward strand.
CTTAAACAGATGGCTGACCAGAAGGCTGTTGGTAACCTTGCATTGGGTACTGCCCTTGAGGTTGATAACCTTGAGGCATGTACTGAAGTTGGGGTTGTTGAGGACCCTGAGGAGCATATTGAGTTTGGGGTTGACCTTGAGGAATGTATTGTCCTTGAGGTTGGTAACCCTGAGGTATGTACTGTCCTTGGGGTTGCCCCCCAAAATAATATGGATCCACAGGTTGTCATGGGAAAAAGTTACCTTGAGGTTGTGCCCCGGGTGGTAACTGACTACCTTGAGGTTGCCCCCCAGGCGGTAATTGACTACCCTGAGGTTGCCCCCCAGGCGGTAACTGAGTTCCCTGAGGTTGACTCCCAGAAGGAAACTGACTGCCTTGAGCTTGAGGATTAGGAATGTTACCAGACATCATATAAACTTGCTCTGCGTTCGACGTTTCAATTTTAAGTTCACCAAGACCAGATGATAACACATTTTCGATAGGTTGAGGAGTTGCTCCCGAGAAAGTACCAGACAAAGACTGATATCCCGCAGGAACAGAAGGACCACCATGTAAAAAAGATTCAGGTGTTTGCGAAAACATGGATGACTCTCCAGCCATAATAGATGACGGATAATAACCTCTGGGTGTAGGATGAAATGGAACTCGAGGTGGATAAAAAGTAAGACCCGGATTCTCTAAAAAATCAGTTAAAGAAAGATAGCAGGGATTAGTTCGAATAAGGCTGTAGAAAATAGATTCACGCTCCCTAAGATTTAACAATTGAGGGGAGTTGGGAAGAGATATGTCTTCGTCTGGATTAGTAAGTTCTTCTATAGAAATTAGTCCAGAGGGAAGATTTTCAGTAATGATATTTCTTACCCTAGGTGAACCTGGATCGCTAGAAGTTGGTGAGATAAATCCTGAGGATGTTTCTAACACAGAAGATTCAGTTTCAGGCTCAGAGATTTCAGGTTCGTCAGATAATTCACCAGAAGGAGAAATATTTTCAGTGACTTCAGAAACTGAAATCGGTTCTTGAATATATTCTGTTTTAGGAATTTGATGATCAGGACGTATCACAATAGCAGAGCTTTCAGCTTCTGTTGATCTAAGTCTACGGCTACTGTGTGGTACCAGAGCTCGAAGCCCTTCAAGATGACCTGGTGTAAATTCAGGGGGTTTCCCTTGTATTCTCCGGGATTGTCTCGGCAATTCCGCCACGATTAAAAATTATCTAATCACACGCAAACAAAGAAAAATTTCAATGACAACACCTAAAGTCTCTAAGAAACAAACAATTGAATCACTCGCTTAAAAAAATCTAAGAGTTCAAACCACACACAAACAAGTAACTTTCCGGATTAAAATCACTAGTTGGTGATGAAATCCAACTTAGTAGAGTTTTAACACGAAAAGGGCGGTTGGAATAGTTACCCCGACAACCTGCTTAATGAAACAGACTGGCACAAGTTTCTTCACATAACCATCTCGAGTGAAGAGAACCCCCCAGAGAGTCCAAGTGAGTCTAGTCGACGTCTGTTCCAGGTACAGTGGGATCTTTCCTCCACCGTCACCTTAGGAAAGAATCCTAAAGATTATGGCCTCTAAGGTTACCAACTGAAACAAATATACCTGGGGGAACAGTCTACGATCCGACACACACGCAAGGGAAGAGTAACAAAGCTCAATCCCCTTGAAGGCTCCTTGAACAGAATCCAAGGTTTACCGACAAGTGACCCCTGGCTCCTCGACAATGGTCTATCCGAGGTTTACCGTTTTTAATACGTGTATATCTTCTATCGTTCCCAATGAGGAAGGATTGATTACCCCACTGGTTCAGATATGATCTCATGCTTAACTCCTTTAAGAGGAGCTTCCCATAGCATACATGCAACAACTGGAATTCTTCCTACCGCAAGATATATCTACTTGTTTGTTTTATCTATCTTGGAGGTGACCCCTGGCTCCTCGACAATGGTCTATCCGAGGTTTACCGTTTTTAATACGTGTATATCTTCTATCGTTCCCAATGAGGAAGGATTGATTATCCCACTGGTTCAGATATGATCTCGTGCTTAACTCCTTTAAGAGGAGCTTCCCAGAGCATACATGCAACAACTGGAATTCTTCCTACCGCAAGATATATCTACTTGTTTGTTTTATCTATCTTGGAGAGTTAATTACTTCCTACTCCAAGATACTAGCCTAAGCTATGTTGGTGATGAGAGCCCTAGAAATAAAAAGATTACTAGATGAATTTTATTTAAGCGTTACTTTTAAGAGCTGTTTCTTAAGTCAATGGGTGCGGAAATGAAACTTTGTATGATGTGAAGATCCGACTTCCAAAAAACACTAAAATGCACCTATGATGATATTCAATTTTTTTTTTTCTTTCAATGAACTTTCTATCTAAAGAAGAGTTAGAGAATGCAACTTTTAAATTCCTTCTTCAAACATGAAAACTAATTGAAAGAAACTATTTTGTCTTTTCAATAAAATATCAAAGCTCACAAGAAAAACTCTTTTCTTTTCCAAACAAGAAGCTACAAAACAATTCTCTTTCGAAAGAAATCTACAAAAATTAAAACTATTCAAAACTACAAAAACTAATTTTGAGAACTAATCTAAATTGAGTAAAAGCTTTTTAGAGTTTTTTATGAATGTTTCCCTTAGTTGTTCAGCAAACTAAGAATCTATCAAACAGATCAAAAAACACTCAAAATATGTTTTTTCAAAACACTCAAAGAATAAATGAAATTCAAAACTTTGAAGCAAGTTCTTTCGAAGATTTGCAAAGAAATCAAAAGGCTTAATTTCTCAACATAGGATGTTTCCACAATCAGGTCGGATTCAAAAGACAAAAAGAGATCAATGTAATCTGAGATACTGCAAATTGTCAAAAGTTCGAATCACTACAAAGACCAAGCAGGAAAAATAATCCAATCGGCAAAATCTCCTAGAAAATCATTCAAAACACTAACACTGTTGGAGTTCATACACAATGAATTCTTGATAGACACAATAACCAGTCTGGGCAGAAACCAAAAATCTAAAAATTAACCAGAAAAAGAAACCTAGAAATTTTCTAAAATTTTTACAGGGTCCGCATGTAAGCAGTGTTGACAGGTGCGGTCCCGCACTGTATTCTATAAAGAATGTGCGAAACTTCCTGCACTGTCACAGTTATGCAGAGTGCGGTCCTAGCAAAAATTATAGAAAAACTCAAAAACACTTCTAAATTTTCAAAAACAGAAAAAATTTAAAGTACCCAGACAGATGTGAATCAATCAAAAACCAGAAAAAAAATGTTTTCTCAAGTCAAAAATCAAAGAGAACCAAGAACAAACAAGTTCTTCCCCAGTGGAGTCGCCATTTTGTTGTGTAGATTAATCCGTCTTGTGGACAAGACCGATCTCTCTAGTACAAAAGGTAACTAGCAACAAACAGCCAATTATACTAATCTCTCTCTAAGCATATAAGATTTATAAAAACACTATACGGGTGTAAAGCCTACCTTATGTCCAACGCTTGCTTGATTTTGTTGAAGTCCTTCCCGTGCACTGAAAGAACGTTCCTCGTATATTTGCAATTACAAACAAGCAAAAAGATTAAGCAGCACCTGTATAAACATTATTACAAATCATACTTATGATAATGATCAAGGAATTTATGAAATAAACCATGAATTGACATTTTAATGAGAGAAATGAGTATATTTGTATTAACTTTAAAGATAGAAAACCTTTACAACCTGTGCCTTGATGTTGTGCAGGTCCTCCCGGGGTCCGAAGTAGGAATCTCCTCTACTTTGACAAGCATTGCACTCTTTGAACTAAGACAAATGGAGATGAGTGATTTAACCTCACAGAAAGTCTTAGTTAACTAAGTCTAAATCTCAACAACATTTAACTTCAAATCTCATAAGCTTGAACTCCCTTTGAGGCTACCCAAGGCCTCTTTTTATAGTGGAAGAGAGGAGGTTTCTAGTTCCAAATATGAAGGGATAGATTCCTCCTTCAAAGGGATAAGCTCCTTATATCAAGGGGTTAGCTCCATCAAGTGAGGGATGCATGAACCTCTTCAAAGCGTATCCATTCCTGAAAATTCCCGTCTAGAATCTTCTAGAATTCACCTGGAATTCACTTTTTATCTTCATTTTCTCGCCTTTTTATGTTTTACAGAGGTCCGCACCCATTACAAAAAGAACGTGTGGTATGGTTCCGCAGGCAGGCTGAGATTTAGGTGCGGGACCGCAGGGAATGCATAGAGAAAGTGCGATACCAATTCTTAGGGGATTTTAGGGATTTTCTTCTGATTTTGAAGCTTGATATGAGGAGCTGGTATATTGGACTTGCAAAATGAGGAAGTATGAGTAATAATGAGCTCATACAGTCAGCAGAATGTCAAGGTGACAGTTTTCAGTGTAACAGGCGCGACTAGCCAATGTTATACCCGCGCCAATGGGGGAAATAATTCAAAGAGGCCGCGCCAATTGGCGCTCTGTCTTAGAGTCGCACTCGCGCCAGGATTAATAAAGGGTGTTTTTTAAAAATAAATGGCGGAATATTGAATCCAACCAACTCCTGAACTGGTCTCTAAATTGTGTTGGGACATTTGGCTCCGGATTTCCATGTAGAGGAAGTAGTTTTCCACCTCTCATGGAAACTTCCTTGAGGATAGGGCCAATCCCATGATTGTAGGGATCCAAACTCCCCTTCCACCATCTATATAATATTGCCTTTTCCCTTTGCAAGCTAATCTCCAAGAGCCTTCATAGCCTAAAGAATGTTGCAAGAGCTTTGATAGTCCTCATAGCTCCAAATCCATAGCAAGGAGATTGACGATCGAAGAGAGAGGCTTGTCCCCATTCCCGACAAGCTTTACCGAGACGTATTCTGCTGACGACCCACCGAAGGAAGGTTTAGCGTCAGAGCCTGGCTGTATTTTCCTTTGTATGAACTAATGATAAGCAACTTTGGTTATGGTTCCACTCGTATTTTTCATTATGATCATGAGTTGTGTCTTCTCTGACTGATACATAATTGCATATATCAGGTTTTACGCTTGTGTTTGTTTTGTTTCTTGTGCGTGCAGGTGTTCGATCGCGGCAAGCGAGAGGATTGTGATCTGCTAGAGCAAGGAAATAGGAGTGCCATCTTCCCTACAAACAACAAAGTTGGACTTGAGGTAGGCCTACATCACAAGTTGGTTTATTGCAATTAGGAACTTGCACCTTAGCGTGATACGATTGTTGCTAGACCCGATCTGGGCTAGTAGGGATCGCCTCTATCTGCGGAGGGGATTTACCTCTATAACACCCTCACAACGTTTTTTTATTAGCTCTACTACAGATAATTATTATACATCTGATCTAGGGCTGATAAGTGCCTCCAAATATAGATCTATTGCAAATATGAGCACTATACAAGCTCCTTTGAATAACCCCTTAAGGGTTTCAGCAAAACACCAAGTACAAGATGTAGATCTAAGCCCCAAGAATATAAATATATTGCAAAATACAGATATGGAAAGTGTGGCTAATCTGATATGATCAATAGAATAGCCTCCTCCAATAGATCCTCTAAGTGAAAGGCAAATCCCCTTTCACTAGAAATTTAATTCTCCAAATGGTGTGCTAAACCACCCTGCAACTCCTCCTACAAAAATAACGTAGATCTGGAAGAAAATTGTGTTGTAGGGATGAATAACCAGTTGGACTGATGCCAAGATCTAAAAATAAGAAAAATTGCCTTCAATACTATCCTCCCAATGGAAAGGAAGCCTCCACTAAAAATGAGCAATGAAATGGCCTAGATCTAGAGATCTAGTCTCCACTTGTTGCAACCTACAAAACAACCAAACCCTCAACAAGATCTGTACTGTAAATGAAATATGAAGCTTGGCCTTAATCCTGATAGTGTAAAATGTAGAACAAGACTCTTCCAAGAGGTCTCTCAAGGAAAGAGGTGGGATTCCCGATTAGGAACACCCTGTGCTAAACACCACTCTATCTCAGCTAAACCGAAAGAGAAAGATATATGTCTAAATAGACCATATATTCAAAAATATCAATATACAATAACATAATAAATATGGCTATCATCCTCTTCCTTAAATAAGATATGAGCTTTCAAACCCTAAGCCCCATCCAATAATGGCACTACTTCCACCCAAAGCATCTCCATCTAAAACTGCGTTGTCTTTCATTAATGACCACTCCTCCCTGACAACATTGATGATTTGGTCAAGGTTGACCTAGTCAAAGTGATCCAGCCCCTTTTCACACAAAAGGGTGCTTAATTAAGCTGCCAAGATTTATCTCTTTCACATTTGGAATTTATTTATTCATTATTAAGGAGAATTATGGACTTCCATTTTCCTCTTATTCATCAAACAAAGCAACAAAACAAAATTTAATATTTCAGCTAGCTCATGGCTAATTTAGTAATATTGCAATTATGGTTCTTCTCTAGGCCTCTTCTGCTGCTTGTCTTGAGAAATGGGAGTTTCGAGAGTGGAGGTGGAAATAATTTTTTCCTGTTCTTATTGAAGTGATTTTTCTACCCACTGATCTTGGTTCATGAATTTTTCAATTTCTACCCTAGGAGTATGATTCATTTGGGGAATTTTGAGGACTAAAATGGGCCTCCTAAGAAAAATGCACAACCAAAATAAATTTTATAAGAACCAATATGATTCAAGATGATGATGTCAACCATAGGGGATGATTCACCATTTTTTATGTAAAAGGGTAAAAATATTAAAAAATAATAAAATAATAAAACTACTTTTTCAACACATATTTTAAACTTATCTCCCAATTTTTTTACTCAAATTTCAAGCGGGAGTACTCGTTGGATGAAAAAATAAATTCCTCATCCAATTAATACCCATGTTGCATGCTTTTGATGGATCCTAATATACTAAAAATAATAAATACATGAAACACATGATTGCAATACTTGAAAAAACGTGATTGCAATCATGTTTTTCATGTATTTCTCATTTTTTGAATAACAGGATCCATATAAAGTATGAAAAATGAATACTACTTGGATGAGGAATTAAATTTTAGATCCAATGAGTACTCATACTCAAAATTTGAGTAAACAATTTGGGAGATAAGTTGAAAATAGGAGTTGAAAAAGTAGTTTTTTCTTTTTTCCCTCTAAAGTTTGATGATGTAATCAAATCTTATTTTATTATTTCCACTATTGTTTTATAATTTCCTTAGGAGGCCCATTTTAGACCTCAAAATTTCCCCAATGGTAGGGAATTGTCTTCAACTCCACCGTCAAGTTAGAAGTTATATTGAATGGATCATAGGACCAAGTGAAACTTGGCTGGAAATTCATCCTCTTGAGGATTACATCTGCGTCAACTCCTATTGTATTGGTGTTGCATATGAACGAACCCACCTTATTTTTTATCTTAAACTTAGATTTTGTTTTACTTGAAACAAAGTGCAGCTCATCCATGTTAACCATTTTGCTAATATATTCCATATAAAAAAGTATCATTGGAACATATTTAGGAAACTTGTTAGGTGCTAATTCACAACCATATACCCTGATCTTTGTATAATTCTGGCAAAGATACCAGTCATATGTTTTTACTTGATCACTCAGATGAAGGATTCTTTTGATTTCTGAACCAATCTTAGGCTCATTATCACTTCTTAAAATTTGAGAAACACGATAAATGAAAGAGTCAATAAAATATGCAAATGAAAATTCAGTTGAAATTGATCTAACCAATTGAGTCCAATGTATGACTAATTGGTTAACCCGTTGACTGTCTTTTTTGTGCAAAGTAATTGGTAACAAACTTCCATGTTGAAAAGGAAACATAAAAACTAGTACAGAGGTGTACTTGAACATTCCTTGAGTGGTTAAATTCATCATCTTCTCATTCATATTATCAGGAAGGAGTTGATTATAATTATACATGAACGCTGACTAATTGTCCTTGGGAAAAATGGAAAAGTAACCCATAATAGATTCATCTACTATTTTGTCATTTTGGTAGCCTAAAAAATAGATAATTAAAGATATAATATGGTTGGTTTCTTCCAGGAAAATAGTAGATGGATAAGGAGGATTATTTTTTAGAATTTTAGCATCATATGAAAGAAAGGTTTCAAAAATCTAAGGTTTCTGAGGAAAGATAATTTTATGGTACAATTCCATGGGGGAATCATTGTGTGGGATTAGAAACATCTGTTTAATAGTTTCAGGTGTAATAGAAATCAAAATGTCTCCATTCTGAGCTACTATAGTTCTCCTAAGGGGATCATATCTAGCTTGACACCAGGTGACTAAGTCAGGAAATTCATGGGTTTGGGGAAAGGTAAACAGCAAAAATAAGGTCTCTCAGAGCTTGACTTCATCTCATTTATCAAAATACTTTTGTTTTAGCTAGATATTTAATTCATAGAGTTTGAATTCACATTATGTGTCTCTAATTTTGAAAAAATGGTCAGCTAATGGGATATGGTTAATATCTATGGTTGTGGACACATTTGGAGCTTCTTCTGTCACTAGTTTTCATCCCTTTCATTTTGGTGCCATTTATTTCAATAGAGAAGAATAGAAGAAGTAATTTTGATAAATGATACCTCAGAGAGATATCTCTACGAATTCTGATAGACCTTCAAAATATTTTGTTGATAAGGGAAATAGATAGCAACAGTAATCTAAACTGTATTTCACTGGAAACCTGCAATTTGACAGAACGAAAAAGTTAATTAAAGAGTGGAGAGAAGAGGGTGGATGTTTATTTATACCTGAAGGGGTTACCATTATGCTGGATTAATGTTAAGGAAGCAAGCCATGGAGGATTAATGACGGGTAGATAATGGTAAAGGAGCGGGTAACGGTATGATGGAATGAAATGATAAGGGAGTGGACGTAACAAAATGGTTATGGGTGGCAGGAGGTAATTTGGTGTCGGGATATGGATGTTGGTAGGAAGTGAAATAGACATTGACGGGAAGAGAAACAAATTTTGGGAGGATAGGTGGTATTTCACCAAACTCTTTTTTGATGAATTTGCTAGTCCATTTCCCCGTGGATAGTAGGGATTATAATGACGCAATGAAATTTGATATTTTTGACAAAATTCAATCATTTTCACACTGCTAAATGTTGTTGCATTATCTGTTACTATCTTTTGGGGGCATCCAAACCTAGAAAGAATATTTTATTCAATAAAATTCATGACTACAATGTCTGTGGAATTTATAATTGGAATTGCCTCTACCCATTTGGTAAAGTAATAAGTTGCAGTTAGTTTCCATCTATGCTTATTTCTTGATGCTAGATGAATTCCCCTATGAAATCCAATCCCCAGTGTAAGAAAGGTGTTGAAACTAGTACTGGAACTAAAGGAAGTGCTTCTAATTTTTTCTTTCCATAAAACATTTGACATTGAGTACAACTCCTAACTTTTGCTCCTACTTGTGCAAACATGGTGGGCCAATATAATCTTGCTCTCAAAATTTTATATGTTGTAGCTATCTAGGAATATCGTCCTCCACAAATACCTATGTGGAATTGTTCAATAATCACTTTTGTTTCACTTTCTGTCAAGCAAAGAAAAAGGATATTGAGATTTTATTTCCAGTATAAGTTTGCAAGTATTATACAATACTTTATGGCTTCTAACTTTAGTGTCTTACATTGATTTTTTGAAAATTGAGATGGACACTTAAATTTTATAAGAAAATGGACAGTATCTAAGTACCATTATGACAACAATAATTTCTCATCAATATAAACAGGCACTGATTGAATTGAATATGAAGGGTCTTATGGATTCTTCCCTTCTGAGTCTTGGGAAGGTTCTTTTGGATTCTCCCCTTTTTCATTTAGAGAAGATTCTTATGTATTCTTCTTTGCTGAAATTTCAAAATCAAAATTTATCCCCAAAACCTTACAATTGGATTCAACTAAAATTTTAGCCAAACCTTGACCATTTACCAATGTTTTAGTTTTTATACTAAGTTCAAATTCAAGTATTTGGGTAATCCAATATTCCTCTTCTCCCATCAGTGTCAAGTTGAGTTAAGATAGTTTTCATAGCACTGTTGGGAAAAAAATCATTTATGGTTGAGTGAAGGACATAAATTTTGAAAGCATTTAAATCTTGGACTAATGAATAAGCATGTTTTAAAATGATGTCATATTTAATTGCAGTGCCTCTCATGACCTTGCTAAAAAATTAAATTGGTTGGTCATATCCATATTCATTATTTTGAAAAAGGTCAACATCTAAAGTGGCTTCAGAGGAAAATGTGCTAAATGGTTCATAATAATTAGGGCTGGATAAAGTTGGGGCTTCAGAAATGGCGTTTTTAATCTAGTTAAAATCACATCTAGCTGGTACTATCCATTTAAATTCATGGTTTTTTTTCAACATATCAGTGATATCTTTAACTATTTTAGCATAGTTAGGAATGAATCTCCTTAGGAAGTTAATCTTTCCAAGAAAATCTTGGATCTCCTTTTTTTTCCTAGGAAGTGAAATTGCTTGAATAACTGAAATTCTTTTGGGATCAATTACCACTCCTTCCTTAGAAATTATGTGGCCGAGGAATTTCCCTTCCCTGATGGCAAAAAAAGACTTCTTGGGATTGAGTTATATCCCAAATTTTCTACACCTGTCAAAAACTTTCATCAAGTGTTTTAAATGTTTATGATCAGATGTAGAAAACATAGTAATATCATCAAGATATATAACAACAAATTTGTTTTTCTTACCCACAAAATCTAAATCCATAGATCCCTAAATTGTTGCTCTAGCATTAGTTAATCCAAAGGGCATCTTGGCATACATAAATTTACCCTAAGGAGTGGTGAAGGAAGTCTTATCTCTTTCCTCTAGGCTCACCATTATTTAGTTGTATCTAGACAAGCCATTTAGCATCAAAATTCTATTTCCACATGAAACTTTTTGAAGCGACTGATCCATTTTGGGCAATGGATATTTTTCCCTTAAGGATGACTTATTTAAGTTCCTGAAATCTACACATATTCTGATTTCGTCATTATTCTTTCTAACATGAACTAAATTAGCTACCCAATCCAAATATATTAATGGAATAATGATTTGAGCATCAAGTAACTTCTTAAGTTATTTCTATATGGTAGGGAGTAGAACTAGATTGATTCTCCTTAATTTTTTCTTAAAATGTTTTGCTTCAGGTTTTAAAGGAATTTTATGCTCAATGAGGGTTGTATCATAGGGTTTTCATTCAGCATAAGACCAAGAAAAAACATCCTTTTAAGCTTTAAGAAGATTCAAATATTCATTTTTTACTTCCTGAGGTAGAGATGCCGAGATTTTAATGTTCTTGATTTCTTCAGGTGTTCCAATATTATATTCTTCAATATCTTCCTCAGGTGAATTTGATAGTGGATTCTTGGGAAACATCATTTTGGTCAAATAATTTTTCGAGATGGACTATACCTTTGGGAATAAACTTGTTATACAACCGAATGATATTGTGGTCAAACATTTTTTAATTTAATTCAGAAGTTTGATTTTCCTTAATAAGTTCATTAATATGTGATTGCTATTTTTCAATTTGAAAAACATAAAACTCATCAATAAGATGTAGAAAAGATTTCAACTGTTCATCATCTTAAAATATTTTCCAATATTTAAGATTTTCAGGAATATATGGCCTATATTTGACTTTAATTTGATATTGCAAAAGAATTTGATCTGGAATTTTGAATGAACTAGCTGAAACAGCTAGGGATTCTGCATGAATATTCTCATTTCTAGGGATAGTTGTGATATTAAATGCATGAAATAAGTTTTCCACTGAATCCCAGACCTCATTTATGTAAGATCTAAGTCTAGGATTATTTTTTGACAAATATTCCTAAATTTTTTGACTATGAGTTCAAAGTCACTGAATACACTTAGATTATGCACTTTAAGACTTCTAGCTAACTCCAATCCAAGAAGAAAGGATTCATGTTCTGCTACATTATTAGTAACATCAAATTCAAGTTTACAGGATTGAGTTATGTTTTCTTTTTCCTAGTGAAATTATAACAACACCAACTCCATCTCCTTTTGAACAAGATCCATCAAAATACAGTTTCCAAATATCAGTTTTGACAGTTTTTGGGTTTTCTACAATATCTTAAATTTTAAGTTGAGAATTCTAAAAATTATCTGAAGACAGTTGAAAACAACCAAAATCTTGGTCAATTGCATACATAGGATGGTTTCTAGGTTGATCTTCTTTTCAAAAAGTATAAATGAATCTAACATCCCTATATAACCTAAGGTTTTCACCCCGGTATACAGGAATTGTGGCAAAAGACATGTCCATTTGAAGACTTCCTCCTAGCTTGGCACAACAATACCTTGATTAAAACATTCCCAACTTAGGAGGAATATTAGTGACCACAATGTTTAAACTTCACACTCTTCACAGGTATTTGGGCTAAATTTACCACTAAGTCATTTATGATTCCTAGACATGGTACCCTTTTGGAATCAAAGGTATATAGATCATGGTAAGATCAAGTAATTTCCAAATTAAGTTGATCCATAATAACCTTTGTTGTAAGATTATGAGAGGCTCCAAAATCTAACTTGCAGTTATATAATAAGGAATCATGTGCTTTCAAAGTAGCATATAAAGGTGGAATTGTTTCATCAATCATGTATGAATTGGGACCAAATACTACTGAGTTTTTTTTCATATTGTAGGCTAATTAAATCCCCTTCAGCATCCACACTTGAATTTTGAATCCATTTTGTAACTTGATTTTTGTATCTAAGGTTCTTTTAAAGCTCTGATAATGGAATATGAATTTTCACTCTTTTTTATTGCCTTTCACAATTGAAAGTAGTTAAAACAAGTTCATCAATTGAAGTTGCATCAATTGGTTGATTTAATGGTTGAATTATTCTTGTTTGGGTTTCAGAAGATTTTATTTGAGGTTCAATTATAACAGGATTTTTAGGAGACCTTCCAGGCCCTACCCTTGGTATTAAATAATACCTTCTATTTAGTTCTGTAATTAAGAATTCAGAGAAGGATTGATATTTGGACACTTGTGAATTTTCTTGGTCTTCTTGAGAATTTTGTTTTTGAGGAAGAGAGACAATAAGGGTACTGTCATTGCGATGTTGATCATCAATGAAAATAGGAGCTAGAATTTTCTTATCACTACTAGGCCTTTGAAGAATTTGAAGCTGAGGGAATTTCTTAAATTGAGCTTGAGTTTGTGGTCTAGCAATAGTTTGTTGAACTACTCTTGGTTGAGTTTCAATTTTATAAATTCTATTAGAAAGGTTCTGATGTAATGAAGTTATTTCATCTATCTTTTGATCTTCATTTTTAGACTTGGAAGAAGAATAACCCTCTTGGTTAGCTTTCATTTTCTTCCATGCCTTTTCAGCTTTATCTTTAAGTTTAGCTGAAGCTAATCTATTATCTTCAACTTAAATGGAATTGGTTTGCATGCCTTCTAAAGTATTAGATGTTCTCTCTATAATAATGACTGGAAATTCATGTTCAAAAGCTTTGGAAAACCTAACCTTTTCTGTTGTTACCAATGGTTTACAATCAACAAGAATTTTATGATAAAGTTTATTATTTTTTTTTTATGAAGTCAACCACTGGTTCACCATAGTTTCTTTAAAAAATTTCAAATTCTGTTAGAAAATACACAGGATCCGTTTTAACCACCCTTGGAAAATTTTAGGGGCTAATATTCACAGGTGGGCTACTTTTCCATGGTTTTTTCCAAAAAAAAGATTCGCCAATTTCCATTTTTTTATAAAAATGATTCGCCCAAATTTTACAATATAAAATTATTTTACATTAAAAATCGCCCACATTATATAGACAATATATATAATATAATTATAAATTTGAATAATTTTACAAATACATCAATAAACATTTTATAGTTTGCATATTAGGGACTAGTGAGATTCGCCAATTTTTTAAACTTCAAGATAATTTTCCATCCTTAAAATTATCCCTAACCACCCATTGGTTTTTAAAAATGGTGGTTAATTCATCCCAACTTTGAATAGAGTGTGCTCTCAATTTCCTAAACTAGATCCTAACATTTCCTTCTAGGGTTTGAAAAAACAATCTCATATATACATTCTCATATTTGATATTCATATTGTCAGCAAATTCTAATAAAGTTGCTAAATGATATTCAATATATAAACCTATTTCCCCATTAAACCTTAGAAGGTGTTTCAAGTATCCATCAAGAAAATTGTGTAGTATGTTTGGAAGTTGTAAAGAAACATATATTACTTGAACAATAGGTTGAAACACAGCCATACCTTGTGACGAAGATGCAGAGGAATCAATAGTGGTTATTGTAGAAGATGATGAGGTTGTTGTAGAAGATGATGAGGAAGAAGTTGAAGATGAAGGTGAAGATGGAGGGTTAAAAGAAGGTGGATGAAGAAATAAAGTTGAATATATTCTTAAAGATTTAAAAGGTGTATGAATGATCAATTTATGGATCTTTGTTTCTCCTTCTTTAGGTTCAAATAAAGGATTTGAATATAAGGAGAAAATATCTTCTAGTTGAGCAGAAGTAGATGGAAAAGAATAAGAAGTTGGAGAAATGAAATCAGTAGGTTTGAATTCAGGTAAGTGCAAATCCAAATCCTATTCTGATTTGGGAGATTGATAAGGTACTTTAGGTATTTGATATGATTCTAATGAATGAACTAAAAAATTATATTTGAAATAAAATCCTTTAGAGACAATTTCAGGTACCCTAGGTGGTAGATCATCTAAATTTAAAGGAATGGGTCTAGATATAAATGGATCAAGGAGTGAAGTATCTTCTAGTAGAGGTGGTATAGAAGAAGAAGGACTTTGAAGTCGTCTTCTTAAAGAGGTTTGACTTACCAGTCTCTTTAGATCTGATAAAGGTAAAACAATTTTAGAATCAGAGTGGGATCTTGTATGTCTTGAAGGAGCCAGTTTTGGGTTCTGTGAAGTCGCTAGGAGAAATATTTTATCCTAGTCCTTTATTCACCCTTAAAGTAATAGCTGTATATTTTTCCCAAGGAAAATGGATCAATTTTCGTATCCCCGATAATGTGCCAACCTGATGTTCTTCTCTAAGATAATTATAGGTTAATTAATTATGCCAGAGAATCTAAAATATTATGTTTTTTTTAAAAGAAGTTTTTGGATGACCAATGTATTGAGAAAATAACAGGCAGGTGTTTTAAACTTTGATATTATTGATTATTAAGAAAAGCGTTTTTCTTTACTCCAAAACAATGATTATGATTTTCCATATGTGAAGGCATAAACTGTAATAAATTATGATCTACTAAATATTCATATTGAATCCTTCATTTATCATAATAAAGAAAGGCTCACAAACAATGTTTACGACTTAACAAAATATATATAACCTTATTATGATTACTGACAATTAATTGATGTAGAGGGACTTATATAGACAGATAGTCTAATAAATCAATCTATAAAAGAGATTATAACTTCAAAGGATTGAAGATAGACTGAAATTCAATTTTCTCTTACCTACTTCTCTACATAAAACTTAAATATATGTAGAAAACATAATGAAATTTATAATGGAAAGACTTACAAGGAGACAAACTTGTTAGAGCAAGGTCCCTTAGGACCACAATTTTGGGACAAAGATTAGTATTTTTGTTATTTTTGAGTCATGCGTGTTACGTAAGGAAGATTCAAGGGGCTTTGGGGCAGCTCAAAGCCCCATCATGAGTTGTAATGGGTTAATGGGTAAACTAGGGGTCTCGAACCACAATTTAAGGACCATAGTATGAGTGCAAGCGAAGGTATAAATATAAGTATAGATCGATTTAGATAAAAAAAGTAAGAATAGATCCACTATGAGGTTTTGATATGATAGAACTATGAATTTGAATCTGTAGTAAGTGTTTGTGTCTAAAAGGCTCCTATTGGCTATGTGCATGAAGACCTTAGTCCGGCTGTGTGCAAACCCCGCTGGCTATGTGCGCAAGTAGATCTGGTGAATTGTAAGGGTTTCTATGAAGATTGATTAATAAAGAACTGTTTGGGAAAATTTGTGTAATGAATTCATATATGATTCACTTCTGCGTATGATTTCTATTGTCTGTGTATGATTTATGTTATTTGTAATTGAATTGGTTTACGTACATGTTTATATTGCTGATGTGTAAGATATTTGCATAGATTTGTTACTTTAAGGGTTGAATATTACATTGCATAGATCTGTTAGAGTGGTTAAAGGGATTTCAGATCTACTATTTGTGCGCGCACACACAAGGTTATCCTATGCTAGTCGACCTATGATTTCTGGTACACATGGCAGTCTCTTTACTAAGATAGATCAGTGGATGCCCACTCCGTTTAATCCTCTCTCAGGGTGTGGAAAGGCTCCTATTGGCTGTGTGCATGAAGACCTTAGTCCGGCTGTGTGCAAACCTCGCTGGCTATGTGCGCAAGTAGATCTGGTGAATTGTAAGGGTTGCTATGAAGACTGATTAATAAAGAACTGTTTGGGAAAATTTGTGTAATGAATTCATATATGATTCACTTCTGCGTATGATTTCTATTGTCTGTGTATGATTTATGTTATTTGTAATTGAATTGGTTTACGTACATGTTTATATTGCTGATGTGTAATATATTTGCATAGATTTGTTACTTTAAGTGTTGAATATTACATTGCATAGATCTGTTAGAGTGGTTAAAGGGATTTCGGATCTACTATTTGTGTGCGCACACACAAGGTTATCCTATGCTAGTCGACCTATGATTTCTGGTACACATGGTAGTCTCTTTACTAAGATATATCAGTGGATGCCCACTTCGTTTAATCCTCTCTCAGGGTGTGGAAAGGCTCCTATTGGCTGTGTGTGTGAAGACCGTAGTCCGGCTGTGTGCAAACCCCATTGGCTATGTGCGCAAGTAGATCTGGTGAATTGTAAGGGTTGCTATGAAGACTGATTAATAAAGAACTGTTTGGGAAAATTTGTGTAATGAATTCATATATGATTCACTTCTGCGTATGATTTCTATTGTCTGTGTATGATTTATGTTATTTGTAATTGAATTGGTTTACGTACATGTTTATATTGCTGATGTGTAATATATTTGCATAGATTTGTTACTTTAAGTGTTGAATATTACATTGCATAGATCTGTTAGAGTGGTTAAAGGGATTTCGGATCTACTATTTGTGTGCGCACACACAAGGTTATCCTATGCTAGTCGACCTATGATTTCTGGTACACATGGCAGTCTCTCTACTAAGATAGATCAGTGGATGCCCACTTCATTTAATCCTCTCTCAGGGTGTGGAAACCTGGTTCCATCACCCCCCCATACTGCTTCGAGTGAGACTTTGGTTTGTGCAAGTAGATCATTGCCAAAAGGGCCAGTAGTAAGAGGGTTTTTTTGGTTGCAAGCTAACTCTGAACCTCAATCAGGACCCCTCAATCCAACAAATGGTTTCATTGCCAATACTGGGATCATTTTGAGAGATATTAGATGATGTGGCAGCCATCAAAGTCTGAATTAGAAGACTAGTTTGAGAAAAAGATACAAGAATTCACCATGAAGAAGAATATAAGTGATAAATTATCTAATGAATAGTGGGAACAAAGGTACATTTTCATAGAGTTCTAAGAAATATTCTTTGTGAACTCTTTGCATGAATTACAGGAGTGGTTATTAAGGTTATTTGAGTTTCAGAGTTGCTGGAAGGATGATAAAATCACTCAATGGATGCCTGAGTTGATCCAACAATTAGAAAATATGGATAGCATTATAACTTGCACAGTAGACTATTGGGTTGACAACATTCTAGGTGGATTTGTGACATAGTTTGTGGTTGATCAGTTTTTGTCATATTCTGAAGTGAAAATGAAGTTCTTCAAACTGCCGAAAGGTAAGTGCATACACTCTCTTCCTTTCATGATTAAGATGTTATTATGAAAAAAGGGTATTCTATGCAATCACACTGAGTGAATGTCTCCAAACAAATTTCAAAGCACTAGGCGTAGTGAAGCTGCCTAATAGTGATCCAGAGAGTGGTGAAGCTACGCACACGAGAGGTAACCCTCCCTCCACCCCATAGTCGAACTCGCATAGGGGTAAGTCATCTCCAACTCCACATCCACCACTGCCAGGAGGTGATATGGTTGCACATATGAAGCTACCCACCTTCAAGGGTGCGAGATATCAATACATGGATATATTATGGTTTGTTGCAGATGCAGTATGGACTGTGAAAAATGTCAACACCGATGTTGTCAAAAGGGCACATCTAACTATGGAATTTGAGGGTCATGAACTAGATTTATTTATGTGATATCTAGCTCAGAACTATGACCCTACTATCGATGAGATCAAGAAATATTTTAAGCAGCAATTTAGAAAACCAAAGTTGTACTCAAAATGTGTAACAGAGCTAAAATAAATCTGACAAGAGCCAAACGAATCTATTTGGGAGGCAGATCAATGATTTAAGCACATTATCAACAAATGAGGATTTGTATATGATGATAAGAAACTTAAATATTCGTTTATTCCCATGCTCCTGTTGCATCTGCATGCCCCCCTGAATCATCAAAAAATTGATTCTCAGGATGAAGCTCTTGAAGTTGCCATGAAGCTGGAAGTCGCATCCAGAACTGATGACGAATTTGGATCTCTACAAATCTAGAATCAGTTAGAAGAAATGGATTTGGAAATTTAGAACCTACACAAGGAGAGGGGGAAAGAGGTTTGTGTAGAGGTATGGTGTATATGATGCAAGGGCTCCAGTCACACAAAATATCAGTTTCCCATGATTCAATATTACATTCAAGTGGGAGGGCCAAATCAATTGCGACCAAAGAATGCTGCAGGGTCGAACGGTACTCCCATGATGTGGTGCTCTGGCTGTCAAGTGGTTGGTTGGCATGACACCAACCTTTTCCCTCGGTTAGGAAGTTATTTACTAGAACTGAAGCAGCAATCGTGTAGGTTTTTCTCTTCGATTGGCCACGATGAGCACCACTGTCGCACATTCGATTTGATGATAGACAATGCCAAAATTTATAAAGTGAAAGTCAACCCATCCTCACTAGAGTCCCTTTTTGTGTGTGGTTGATCTCCATCCATAGGAAGGGGAGGAAGGAGAGGGGGAGTTGCAAGTCACGGAAGAGGATAGTTGATCTGCTACAAATGTGGAGATGTTGGTCACTTTACACACGATTTTCTGAACCTTGCGCAATAGTCTTGCAGGTATTGTAGAAAGTTTGATCGTTTTATTGAAGATTGTCTTGTTTTGATTGCTATAATGCAAGAGCAGCAACATAAGACACCTACATAGAATATACAAATGGTTAGAGATGAGGTGTGGGAAGATGATCTGAGTATAAACATAATTACATGAATTGGTGTTGCCACAGGAGAAGATGAGGGAAGGAAGGCTAATGCAGAACCCTAGATCAGGAAGGCTTCTAAAAGGAAGGAAGGATTCAACCTGCAGAGGGAGAAGGAGAATTTTGTAGAATCTAGAAAGGATTTTTTGCTGCAGGTGCTTCCACATCCAAGTCAATCATAGATGTAAATATCGATGATGAAGTCAGACCTTCCTTGCAAGAATGCATCAATCTATTGCGTAACCATAAAGAAGTAGACAACCTTCAAGCTCTGATAGATAGTTTTGTGGATAAAGAGTTTCCTCGGACCAAGAGAAAGGCTGTAAAAAATATCTACAATAATAAGAAGAGAACTGGTCGAGAGATGCGCATGATCGTGAAGATTAGGGAATATGAGATGGATAAGGTAATTCTAGACTTGAGATCTGATGCAAATTTTCTACCTAATAAGACCTGGAAGAAGATGGGAAAACCAAAGCTAGAATGGTCCACCATTTAGCTACGCATGGCTAATCAACAGAAGATTATACCATTGGGAAGATTCCCATAGGTTATGGTAGATGTTGTTGGAGTCAAGGTATGCACAAAATTTGAAGTAATAATTTTTTTTGATGATACGTACCCCTACCCTATGTTGATGGGACTCGATTGGGCTATGAACATGGGGAGCATCATCAACTTGAAGCGTCGGACTATGATCCTTGAAAATAATGGTACTGGGGTTGTAGTACCTTTTGATATTGGAGAAGGAGTTTTATATATAGAACCAGTGCGCGTAGAAGACGATGTAGACCACATCTAAAAATTGACCACAGGAGATGAGGATTGGATCAACCCAACTACTGATGGGATGTTGAATTGGGAAAATGATATCTCATGCTTCTCTAATTCGGATGAGGAAATGGAAAATTGGCTGAATCATTTGCATGATGTTTCTACATTGAGCTACCTCAAATTCACTAAACATTTGTGTTGCATATCCTCATAGGTACGAGAATTTCCCTATTTTGATGGTTTTGGTAATGTTGTTTTGTTTTTGTAAGAAATGGAAAAGGTTGTCCCCAAAGATCAAAGGTTCTGGGAACTCAATCTTGCCATGCGCACAACTCCAACATGTTGGTGGGATACACACAAAGAGAACTTTGAAACTTGGGAGGAATGTGCCTATATGATGCATTTTCATTTCACTCATCTAGTAACCAAGTTGGATGAAGTATACACAAGAAAGGATGACCCACGCTCGCACTGGGATAAATGACCAGTAGCTTGGGGTGATGAACCTCAGCTGGAATGGGTGCATATTTTTTTCCATACTCTAGGAAAGTTGCCCACCAATTGGTACTTGGAAATAGAGTTGCACCGAGGAACTGCTGGTTGTGCCTCATTAAAGGAAATTTTTCTCCTCACTTTCATATTTTCCAATGGGTTTGAAGGCCTTAGCTAGGTATTGCATGAAATACAAGGAGTTATCTTTGACATGACCAAACCTGCAATAGAGTTTCCACCACCTGCATGGGATGTGCAAATGTAGGATATTGCCAACTACAAAAATCTGTCAGTGGAAGATAATGATGATGACCCAAGAAATGTCAATATCCCAGAGTATAAGGCGGAGTGTGTAGTTGAAGGCCCCTTGTTAGGAATGATGGATGTGACTAATACCTTAAAACTTAAGCAAGTCAACATTGGGACAGAGGAATATCCCAAGTTGGCCAAAATAGGTGATTATTGGGGTGATGACATAGTGGGAAAGATTGCGTAGCTTTTGACATAATATCAGGACCTATCCCACATAATGTTTTCTGAGCGAAAAGGAATTGTAGGTGACTTTGGAGTTATGAAAATCACTCTGAAACCAGATGCATGCACCTTCGAGAAACAACCATACCAATTCAATCCAAAATATAAGGAAAAAGTGAAGGAAGAATTAGAAAAAATGGTTTTTGCAGGAATCATTGAGCTCGTGGAAGAGTCTGATTGGGTAAGCCTGATGGTTGTTTAGGAAAATAAGCCTAAGGGAGAAATAAGGATTTGTGTGGACCTGTGCAAACTGAATGACGCATGTGCACATGATCCCTTCCCTCCCCCATTTTCAGACAAAATATTGGACAATGTTGGAGGATAAGAGTCCTACTCTTTCACTGATGGATTTTCGAGGTACCATCAAATTAGGATCGTGCGGGAAGACCAAATTAAGACAACTTTTGCAACAGAATGAGGATCCTTCCAATACGCAGTCATTCCCTTTGGATTGAAAAATGAACCTACTATATTCTCACATGTGGTAGTAGTTGTATTCAAGGAGTTCATGCACACATTTCTAGAGGTGTAATTTGATGATTGGGCTATGTTTGGACTACTGAAGAAGCATGTTTCCAATCTGCACATGATGTTAGACACTTGCAGAAAGCATCAGATCTCCCTTAACTTAAAGAAGTGTATATTTTGTGTTCCTTTTGGGATCTTGTTGGGGAATATTGTTTGTAAAAAAGGTTTGATGGTCGACCCAGCCAAGGTTTCAGTTATTGCCAATTTAGAGGTTCCTACCAATGTAAAATAGTTGCGCTCTAATCTGGGACACACAAGATATTATAGAAAATTCATTCAAGGCTACGCATTGATCACTGCACCCATGGAAAAATTACTAAAGAAATATGTGTCCTTTTATTGGAATGAGGATTGCCAAAGGAGCTTTGAGCTTCTCAAGGAAAATATGGTTACTATGCCTATTTTAGTATTCCCTGACTGATCTAAGGTCTTCCATGTGCATTTTGATTCATCTGGCATTACACTTGTAGTTTTATTAGTGCAGCTAGGAGGAGGCGATATTGATCACCCCATTGCATTTGCAAGTATAAATCTCTCCAGTGCAGAGTGCAGAGTGCAAATTTCGACCATAGAGGGAAGGTTTGGCTATGGTCTACGCTCTGCAAAAATATAGGAATTATATACTAGGAGGGAAATTCAAGGTGTTCACTGACCACTCAGCTTTGAAATACCTAGTCAGCAAGCCTGTGTTGGGGAAGGACATTTGTATATGATTGTTGCTATTCAAAGCATATGATTTTTAAATCATTGTTAAGACTAGTATATTGAATGTTGGACCTGATCACTTATCACGTATTAAGAATGGGGAAGAACCGAATAGTCTCGACAATAGATTTCCTGATGAACAAATCTTTGCCATTAAAGTCATCGATGAACACTTTGTAGATATAATTCACTTTTTAACTATTGGAATCTCACCTGCTGAAGATTCGGTGGAACAAAAGGAGTTGGTTACAAGCGCAGTTGACTTTACATTGATTGTTGGTCAACTTGTTGTGAAACCAACTCTAAAAATAGAAGAAAAGAGATATCAATGCCTTATAAATAAGCCACTTCAAGGGGGCAACCTCCAATACATTACATGAATGAACAATTCTTGGATGATACAAATGACAAAACCTCCTTTCTATATATAGGAGTCCATGGGGCCACAATGTAATCCTAGCCGACCTAAAAATAATAATGTAAGTGCACAATAATGACACTATGGGGGTTACATGGGTAAAACAATAACAATAAGGGGGGCTACACTAAAATAATAAGGGACTACACTATTAATATAGGGACTTAACATGCCCCTCTCCTTCAAACAAGTGTTTTCCTCAACGCTTGATTATTTCTTGATGCTTCTGTATAAAATTCTCATCCTCCCATGTGGAATATTCTACAGGAAAGTTCTTCCACTTGCTGAGATACTCTGAAATTGATCGTACTTGTCAATTTCTTGTTTTGGTGACTACTTTGGAACTTCTTTCGATTTGATGTTGATCTTCCTTTTTTTTCATTAGATTCTGCACCAAAGTTAGGTTATCCTTTGAGAGTTGGAGAACTTGTTGTTGATGCTAGATGTGATCTTCCACTAATTTATCATCCCTATTAGCTATTATTTGACCCTTCAAACCAGCTAAATTAGCATCCATTTTTTCTTTTAAACCATCTATATCATCTTCGGTTGCTCTTCATAAGATCAAAATTTGTTTCACTTGGTACCGTAATTTTGATATCTCATACTGCAATTCTTCCTCTTCATGCGTCATAGTATAGCTTTTTGAGGGATTAATGGGTATGGAATTGTTTTTTTGAGGCATTATAGAACCCAATACTAATAAAAATTCTAAAATATGCCCTTGGAATCACTTCAAACTACTTTTTCAATCAAACGTTATGCAATTTAAAAACCAAATACACACCTTTTTCTTTCTTTTGAGAAGCTCAATATTGAAACTGAATTATATACATGATTTTGGATCCTCAATAACTGAAATTTGGCCCTGAAGTAGCCCTCTAAATATTCTTTTGAATGCCATAGGTCTGACCTAATTTGGACTCTTCAAGACAAAGTTATGTCCAATCTCCCTCAATGACCTAATTATGGACTAGTTCAGTAGAGCGAACTTGTATGACTTGCCACATGTCACTGTTTCCTTTTTTGGATCTAAAATTTATAGACAGGAAACTAAAGTCTGTGTACTTCCAGACAATTTTTATATAATTCCAATCTGATGCTCAGAGAGAGAGTTATGAAGACTTTCCCACGATCACCTCTTTGAGATGAAATTCGGGAGCCTGAAAGATACCTAACTTCCACAGATAATATCTCCGAAATTATTGAGAACCAAGATCTGAAATTTTTACAGGAGGTTATTCCAGATTTTGGCTTTTCTCTACGAAAATTTCAGCTTCTACAACCTCGTAGAAAAAAACTTATAGCACAAATTCCGTGATGACATGTTTAGGTCAAATTCAGGAGCCTGCAAAACGACCTAAAATCCATAGATCATATCTCTAAAAATATTGCAAACCAATCTCTGAAATTTTGCGATAATGTTCCTTAGGATTTTGGCTTCATACACTAAAAAGTTCAGCTTCAGAACATTCGTAGAAAAAACGTTATAGAAAAAATTCCACAATGACCTATTTGGAGCAGCGAAACCCTAGAATCCAAAGCTCTGATACCAAATGTTGTGAAACCAACTCCAAAAATAGAAGAAAAGAGATATCAATGCCTTAGAAATAAGCCACTTCAATGGGGAAACCTCCAATACATTAAATGAATGAACAATTCTTGGATGATACAAATGACAAAACCTCCTTTCTATATACAAGAGTCCATGGGGCCACAATGTAATCAGGGGCCACAATGTAATCCTAGCTGACCTAACAATAATAATGTAAGGGAAAAATAATAACAATATGGGGGTTACATGGGTACAAAAATAACAATAAGGGGGGCTACACTAACATAATAAGGGAATACACTATTAATATAGGGACTTAACACAACTATACAAATTGGGTGCGAATGAAGTTTTAATAAGGTATGCCTTAGCACCTGAAAGACAAGAAATCTTGGTTGAAGCTCATGGGGGAGTGGCAAGGGGCCACTATGCAAGGAAATCCAATACACAAAAGGTTCTGCACGCTATGGTTTCCCACACTTCACAATGATGCACATGCATATTTTCGAGCTTGTGATGTATTCCAAAGAACAGAGAAGCCATCACGTAGAGATGAGATTCCATTGAAGTCACAGATGGATATGCAAGGTTTTGATAATTGGGCCATATAATTTTTTGGACCTATTAATCCTCCTGGAAAAAAGACCAGTGCGTGCTACATCATCACGGAAACAGACTATGTAACTAGATGGGAGGAAGTTAAGCTAGTAAAATAATGCACTACAGACACTACTGCGCAATTTATTTTTGAAAATATCTTGACTATATTTGAGTGCCCAAATATATTGATGAGTGATCAGGGTACGCACTTTGTTAATGAGACCATTGAAGCTATGAAAAAATAATTTAAGATGCATCACTAGAAGAGTACTCCCTATCACCCTTGGCAAATGGTGCAATAGAAGCCTTTAAAAAGATCTTGGAGAATGTGCTTAGAAATATCTTCAATGCAAACCAAAATAATTGGGACATGTGCATACATGTTTTCTTATGGCCTTATTGGACCACATGCAATAAGTTGACTGGTAAAACACCATTCAGGATGGTTTATGGCCAGGAAGCTATCATGCCGATGGAATACATCATTCCAAGCCTATGCATTGCAACACTAACTAATATGGCTAAACCAAACATCATGGGGGAACTTCTGTCACAATTGGTTGCATGAGAGGAGGATTGGTTTATTTACAACTTTCAACAACAAGTACAGAAGGCGCGCGAGAATGCCTGGCATTATAGGCACATCCGGAACAAGGAATTCAAGGAAGAAGATCTAGTTTTATTGTACGACAGTCAGTTTTCACACTACTCAGGAAAGTTCAGAATGCATTGGTTAGAGTCGTATATTGTGAAGGAGATCACTAGTGGAGGTGTGGTGCGTTTGGCCCCATTGTGCAGTGAGATTCTCCCTGGGTACGTCAACGGAAGTCGATTGAAGCCATATAGGATAACCCTATTCCTATCAAATGACTATATTTTTGGATAAAAAGATTCCACTTGTATGCATGTTGTGCGGAGGGCATGTGTAGGTAGGTGCAACATGAGTGCGACGGTTGTGCGGGACGGGAAAAACTAGCTGTTGGAACAATAACTATGGGTGAAAATTTGATTTTACCATTGGATGGAGTGGATTTTCTTCAATTAATGCTAAGATATTCTGGGATTTTTTTACTACTTTTATGGGGATAAGATGCCATTAATGAAGTTCTGACCATTTTTACCATGGATCGCCTATAAAAATACAAAAGCGGGTCACATTCTATTCCTTTTCTGTTCAAGTGAATTGTGCTTTGATATTATTAGTGTACGTTGTATGTATTCCTGTGAGAATCCCGTGCCCGAAGTAAGTAATATTGAGTTTATATTCAAGCAAAGTATGATGAACACCAACCACACTGCCGAGAGTGTGTTGTCTGAAGAACTATTTGTGCTTCTTACAACGTCTACTGAGCACGGATCTGAAGAAGTTCATGAATTTCTCAATGAGGCCATATCAACACCTACCAAGGGGAAGGCTAAGGTGACTAAGGGATCATTGTCAAATCTGTGGAAATCACCTAGATAGATCACATCCTCATGCCAGGATTCCAAGGATAGATCTCCTATGTGTGATCCAACGAAGAGAGCTATGACCGCAACTGAGGAAGTTGTGCTCTTTGTCGAGCTCATCTCATGGCTCCAAAAGTATGTGAAGCCATGCAGACTCTTTTTGAAAGCCCCAAAGCACTTGGATATAGTGTATGCCTACCTACAAGTTCCATTGATCTCTGAGGAGGTCCCGTTGGAGGGGGAGATTTTTGGGAAGATCCCATCTATGAAATTTGATGACTCTGGCTAGTGAGAAGACCTTCCCATAATTGGCACCAGAGTACTACCTTGAATGTGTTCTGTATGCTAGAGTGGTAAAATTAGATCCCATACCTTGGGCGTGTGGGTTGAGTAATGTAGAAATTCTCAAATTATTGAGGATTCCTAATTTTGGAAGATATCCCATCACGGATGCATGTGTGCGCTAACTACTGGTGTTGGTGCACGATGGTGTCTCTGGATTAAGAATTGAATTCCCATTGATGTTGTGTTGATCCACTAGATCATGAGCCTGCCAAAGAAGGGACCTAAGCATATGGAAAATTACGGAAAGATCAAGGAGAATAAAGTCTCTACGAAGGTGAAGAACAAATATAAGGTGGGACGCAATACCAGGGGCTTCCTAGTTTAGCAGTTTGAAGATCCAGCAGTGTGCCTTGGGACATTAGTGTTGGCTTGCAAAATGATGCACAAGGGTAGGCCTAAGGTGGACCCCGTGCATGTCATCACACCGGGATGGTAGTGCGAGAAGGGTGTGAGTTTCAACTGGTCCCAGTTCCTATGCACTGAATTCCTGAAAAACATGCATGAGGTGCAGGAGTGTAAGAAGTTTTGCTATTCTTGGATTCTCCTTTTCATTGCTCTAGTTGCATGGGAAACACCAAAGAATGTAGTCCTCCCAGATGTGGAGCCTGGCGTATTTTAAGGGGCACACTACGCCAAATTGTTGGATTCCACAGACCCTAAGCATGTCATGGAGAATAAGATCTTTTGGGTCTTATTTGAAGGAGAGTTGGCCACATCAATCCACTCCTCAGTTGTCCCCAGCTGCATATGATAAGTATAATTTTATTGCATACTTTCAGGTGTGTATCCATAATGTACAGATCCATGCGCGTAAGGATAGGGTATGGTACAACCTACGCTACATGGTGACAAAGGCTGAAATTGACCAGGTTATTGCGACTTGGTCAACATTATGGAAAACTGGGCTCAGCTCCACAAAGCCTGTCACATCCTCCACATCAGGAAAAGAGATGATATATGCTACCAAAGAGATCGACGTTGGAAAAGAAGCTAAGAAGGGCTCAGATAAAGAAGCAGAGAATTAAAATTAGACAGAGATGGAAGTTCATCTCAGTGTTGCAAATTGAAAGAATGGTGGCGAAGAGGAGTCCCCCAGAGGCACCAAGCGAGGCGCTGAAACTCTGAAGGGTGTGTGCAAGAAGAGAAAATGATCTAAGAAAGGAAGAGAGGATGATGGCACCCTCACAGAGGATGATCTGGATAAAATTCCATATGCGATCACATTTTCCTTTGAAGATCTATAGGCTGCACTAGAGGAGTAGTATAAAGCTGTGATGGACGTAATGCAGTCTAGTCTGCAAGTCTTTTGCTCAATATAGACAAAATTCAAGCAAGCGGTGATCAGGCAAGGCCGGATCAAGAGAGCATGAGTACCAACATCATCATTAGCACAATAGATAGCCAAATTTGTCCCTTTCCTAGAGCTGTGGTCACTTTGGAGCAGCCAAACTACCACGCACAGTTGCAGACGTGCTCTGAGGTCAGTATCAACTTGTCCAAGCTTCCCAGCAACAAGTTTCATGTAATTCACTATATTTTCAGAAATGAGCTACGATGTCGAGAGGCATGTATGCACTGGCAACTCATAGAGGTAGAGCAGACAGTTTTAGGGTGTACACAAGAGTATTTGTAAGCTCAAATAACCCAGCAAGTAGCGGTGGCTTAGCATGTGGAATTAGAGAGTCTCTGTAATGTTCCTTTTTAGGAATGGCTAGAAATCCATGGCTGGAAAACACATTTTCCAGAAATGGAGGTAGCATGATTTGAAACCAGGACCTAGATCCATTAGATAAATGTGTCTAAGAATGAAATCCAAGATATGGCTCCAAAGAAATCCTTCTAAGGTGGTTAAACAGATCTACCACACTTAGATGTCCTCAGAAAATGCCCGATGAAGGGACTTCAACATATACAAGAACAAGATATGGAGCAACAACGTTATTCTATGAAGTTTGCATACATGAAGAAGTATATTGGCCAACAAATATATGATATAGCAGAAATTTTATACAATGTATGGAGGAATCAATCACTCCAGCTAGGCAATAGAAGCCTCAATGTGACATATACATGACAAATGGAAACACTGCTATATAAAAGAGAGCCTTGGCTAAAATAACGCATTTTATAGGAGTTGCTACATAATACAAAATGAGAATAGATTGATATGACAATATCAGCTCAAATAAATGAGGGGTAGCAAGCTCTCAACCCCTAAAAACACTAATACAACAAAACACACAATCCTTGGAAGGATTGGCTACAATATACATGAAATTGTCAAATCTGCAGAAATGCCGAAGTTGTTGGGCAACAGTTGAAACTAAATACTAGAAATACATGGAGATGGCTGAATATGATGCTAAAACTGAAACAAACCTCCTCCAATGGATCTCTCAATGCAAGGTTGATCCCGGCACTGAAGATCTTTCCCTGCAAGAAGCTGGTGCAACCTCTCACTGCAAGTGTGCACTGAAATAATGTAGTATAGAGGATGGACTATGCTGTCTATGATGAGAGATGTTTTCCTTGATGCCAAAATATTCCAATAAGCTCTAAAATCCCTTTCACTAACCTCTTGAATAAAGCGAAACTCCCTCCTCTGAAAGATAATCCAAAGAGAAGTGTTGTGGAACCCTCCACTGCAATGCCCCAGCAACACTGCGTTATACTTGAGAAGAAGTAATGCAGTACCTGAAGAATGGCTTTGGCCTTGAGCGAAGATGTGGAGAAGATGAATTTCAATCCTTCAAGAGGCCTCTCAATAAGGAGAGGAAATCCTAAACAAGAATCCCTCATGCTAAGCAGCACTGTAACTCTGCTGAACAGCCAGAGTGTGCAATTTGTCTAAATAGACAAATAATCAAAATGATCCAAGATATCTCTCCATGGCTGCCTCCTCCTCTTCTTATAAATGTGAATGCCTATTTTCCATGGACTCCACACATTAGGGTTTCATCCACAAGGAATCTTTCTCCCTCCAAAACTGCGATGTCTTCTCATGCAAGCTACACCTCTTAGGCAGCGCTGTTGACTTGGTCAAACTTGACCTTGTCCTCATGCAAATTGCCCATTTTCACACTGGAAGGTGAAAAATAAGATGCTCCAATAATCCTTTTCACATTATGAAGGATCTTATTCCTACTTATGGGCCTTTTACCCATTTTATTCACCCCCTAGATGAAATAAGCAAAAATTAATGTTCCAATCTTCTTCATGAAAATTTTGGAACATTACAGTCCTTCCCTCTCAAAGATTGCTTGTCCTAAAGCAAGTGCAAGGTTAGACTGAGTTCTTTTCTTCTCCTCTCCCTGTAGCATCCCTGTATGATGATCTCCTCCAAGTAAAGTGATGCTATCTCATCAATCAAATCTCCATAATGCTCCTCCTCGGCATGTAAGTCAGCTATCAAGCTATCAACAGGTGAAAGTGAAATACTCAAGAGGATAACAAAGTGATGTCTAGAGGTCCCCTTGAACAATGGGATCTAAAATCGTATGGCTCACCTCATAAATAGACAAATGTGCTATCAACGTGACCATATCATATCCCATGTTCACCTTAGAACATGTAGTGAAAAAAATGTGAGGAATTTCCCCCTCAAAGGACACATCCACACAATGTGTCTCTCTCCCAAGCATGCTCCTCATAAAGACAACAAAAATAGAACCAAAGGGATCAAAGATGAGAATCATGCTTGTTTCCATCTGCAAAAAATGTGAAGGACAATGGTCCCTCAAGTGTAACCAATGCAACTTGACCCTCAACTACAATGGAGACTGATAAAATGAGTGGCTTCTCAACCACATGCCTGTTGCTCCAGTCTCCTCATAAGTATGGAGGAAGTTAATGATGTAAGGTGTACAATGAACATGTCCTCCATAATATGCCTTTTCCCCATGTCCTCCTAGGGGATGGCCATCAACCATGCTTATGGTCTCAGCTAGACCATGAAGCTCAAAATAAAGGTTTCTCCTCCTTGGAGCAATATCCTGCACATGTATGGTTAAGGGACATATACATACATCATATGAATGCTCATGTAAACAACAATGAATACCCTTACCATACTCTCTGCTCATACAAATGGAGTGGCTCAGAAATGAGTCTCCTCTCATCCTCAAAGTGGAAAGAGGTGGTTATGGTAACTGTCTCGAAGAGTCATGTCTCTCCTCCATCTCCATCTAGTCCATGCATCTACTCATATGCTGATATATCTCCTCCTCAAATCCCATCCAAGAATACCCCTCCATGATGGTGTGGTATGCTCTCATAGAAAAAGTGGGGCAGAAAAGGAAATCTTCCCGACCTACTTGTAGCAACTTCTCCTTGAGCTTGGAAGCTCTAGGAAATGAGATCCTACCATGATAAAATATGACCCCATCTCTGACTGAATATGCCTCCAAGTGAAATTGGCCATCCAAGATCATGAAAGTAAAAATATCCTTGGAATACTCCACTAACAGCTGGGAGCTCCAATGTGGATCTATCCTTCATAGTGACAGTGCTGATGATATCTTATGAAGAGCATCTGTCATATGGTCATCCTCCTCTCTGACATCTCCTATGCCAAAGATGCAAGTTGGAAGGCTACTAACCTTCCCCTGCTACTTCTGCCACAACGCAAAATCTGAAATGTAAGTGGTGATGCCGATGTTGAGAGAATGATCTCTCTCTCTCTCCTTGAGTCTACCCCAGACTCCCAGCACTGTATCAAGCTCTCTCTAGGTCTCCACCCTCCTGAAATCCATGATTGGTGCCCCAAAATGTGAAGCATCCATCCTCCTCTGCTAATCTAGTGGTCTTCCTAGCAAAAAGTCTCTATGCAATGAGACATCATCATCAAGAGGTGACTGCATGTATGAATGTACAAATATGTCCATGCTTCTACTGCGCAATCCAATCACCTTCTTAGTTGCATCAACCTCCAAAATTGAATAGGGGTGTATACTCCTCATCTCATGATGCTAGGTTTTCTCTCTACTTCCTCCTTGTGTCTCCATGGTTTCACACCTCCTCAACAATGGCACAGATAGAACATGAGTTGTGCCTTGATCTCCACACATGAGATCCTGGGGACTTCCTTGCAAATATGCAAACATCCCTCTATTTGGAGCAAGGGCTCCTCTTTCTTCTGCATGAGGCATTATATCAACTCCAGATCTAACAGCGCTGTTGCACTCAATATCTGAAAAATGAGTGGGCAACCTCCCAATGATTTGATCCCTTTTTGAAAAAGAGACCCCCATGCCTCTTTGTTCAACAGTGTGAGAAGAAAGTTTCTTCTCCGGCAAAGTATGGTGCAAGTTTTCAGCCTTCCCCATTGTTTTATGAAATGGTATTGCGTTCTTGTGCAAGGGTTTTATCTGAGTTTTCTTGTTTATAATCACCATGTGTATCTCACGAATCCTTCTATCAAATTTTTCCACTAATGCCTTAGTGAAATTTTTATAAGATGAAATGCTTACATTTCTCAAAGAAAAGGATTCAAAAATCCACGAGGCATAAGCCTTACCTCTAAAATGCAGTGCTGCAACTTTGATGGCTTCATCCTCTGGCATATGGTGCTACTGCAAGAAGGTATCTAACTCTTCCACCCAATATTTGGTTGAACATACAGGCGAACCCTCAAAGTTAGATAGATGAAAACTATCCTGCTGCTCTCTTCCATTCACCTTCATCTTGCAAAACTCTGAAAAACTAAGATGATCTTGGTATTTCTGAGTTTGAGACTCATACTCCTTCAAGAAATCACTAAGGGTTTCCCTCCTAGAAACTTCTTCTCTCCTTTCCATCTCTCTTCCAGAAATCTTGGGCATGTGATTGCACTGTACAAGATAGTGTGTAGCTGCATGCTCACACTCCTCCAATCTAGAGTCTACTTTTGAATCAAACCCTCTAGGAGATTCTCTATACTTTCTATGGATCTCCTCATACTCTACATGGATCATATATAAAGATTTAGGAAGAATCTTGGTAAGCTTATCCCCTTTTTATTTTTCTTCTCCAAAATATGTATTCTTTCTTCTGCTTATTTCTTTGTCTCCTTGATGAGAATAGGAAGTGCAGGGCTCTTCCTCTTCTTTCTACATATCCTCCTTGGGGAGGCTCTTCTCTATTCTAAAAATAGATGAGATCAAGCTCATCTTCTTCAACATCTTCTTCTTCTTCTTTCTTGGGCTTGAAAGCCACAGGCTGAGCCAAGAAAGCTGCTTTGATACCACTATAATGTTCCTTTTTAGGAATGGCTAGCAATCCATGGCTGGAAAATGCATTTTCCAGAAATGGAGGCAGCAGGATTTGAAACCAGGACCTGGATCCCTTATATCAATGTGTCTAAGAATGAAATCAAAGAGATGGATCCAAATAAATCCTTCTAAGGTGGTTAAATAGATCTACCACACTTAGATGTCCTTAGAAAATGCTCGATGAAGGGACTGGAACATATACAAGAACAAATGGAGAAACAACGTTATTCTATGAATTTTGCATACATGAAGAAGTAGATGGCCAAAAAATATATGATATAGCAGAAATTGTATACAATTTGTGGAGGAATCAATCACTCCAGCTAGGCAATGGAAGCCTCAATGTGACATATACATGACAAATGGAAACATAGAGCCTTGGCTAAAATACCGCAGTTTATAGGAGTTACTGCATAATACAAAATGATAATAGATTGATATGACAATATCAGCTCAAAGAAACGAGGGGGAGAAAGCTCTCAACCCCTAAAAAAACTAATACAACAAAATACACAATCCTTGGAAGGATTGGCTACAATATACATGAAATTGGAAAATCTACAAAAATGCTGGAGTTGCTGAGTAGCAGCTGCAACTCAATACTAGAAATACATGGAGATGGCTGAAGATGATGCTCAAGCTAAAACAAACTTCCTCCAATGGATCTCTCAATGGAAGGTTGATCCCGACACTGAAGATCTTGACCTCCAAGAAGTTGGTGCAACCTCTCACTGCAAGTGTGCACTGAAATAATGCAGTATAGGGGATGGACTATGCTATCTATGATGGGATATGTTGGCCTTGATGCCAAAATATGCCAATAAGCTCTGAAATCCCTTTCACTAACCTCCCGAAGCAATAGAAACTCCCTCCTCTAAAATATAAGCCAAAGAGAAGTTTTGTGGAACCCTCCACTGCAATGCCCTAGCAATGCTACATTATACTTGAGCAGAAGTAACACAGTACCTAAAGAATGGCTTTGGCCTTGAGCCAAGATGTGGAGAATATGAAGTGAAATCCTTCAAGAGGCCTCTCAATAAGGAGAGGAAATCCTAAACAGGAATCCATCGTGCTAAGCAGCACTGCAACTCTGCTGAACAACCAGAGTGTGCAATTTGTCTGAATAGAAAAATAATCAAATGATCCAAGATATCTCTCCATGGATGCCTCCTCCTCTTCTTATACAAGTGAATTCTTCTTTTCCATGGACCCCACACATTAGGTTTTCATCCACAAGGAATCTTTCTCCCTCCAAAACTGTGTTGTCTTCTCATGCAAGCTACAACTCTTAGGTAGCGTTGTTGACTTGGTCAAACTTGACCTTTCCTCCTGCAAACTGCCCCTTTTCACACTGGAAGGTGCAAAATAAGCTGCTCCAATAATCCTTTTCACATTATGAAGGATCTTATTCCTAATTATGGGCCTTTTACCCATTTTATTCACCCCCTATATGAAATAAGCAAAAATTAATGTTCCAATTTTCTTCATGAGAATTTTGGAACATTACAGTCTCATTGGTCCTCTTTCTCATGACCTTCCTGAGATTACCATCCCTACCTCTACCATGCCTCAGGAAAAATTTGAAGGATTGGTGGGTGACCTGAATGCCTCCCACTCAGAATTTGAAGTGGTCAAGACATGTTTTGAACAAAATATTGTGAATTTACAAGCCAAGTTCCAGCCAGAGACCCCGCCCTAAGTACGAGCCCAGCGCACTACCCTGGTAAAGGAGGCTTCATCTAGCATTGCAGCAATAGTTGAAAAGGGAACTGAACTCCTAGATACAGCCATGGGATTGTGAAATTCCATGTATACATACCCCCTTGTCCGAAAGATATCACAATATCTGCGCGCAAAGGAAAAAACTTTTGATGTGCTCTAGGAGGTGCTACCAACACTTGTTCCTGCTCATAGAATGGCTCGCTTGCAGACAAGTTAGGTGCTACGTGATGAAATTGAAGATCTGTGCTGCAAGAAGAATATTCTCACCACCCATATGAAGCCATGGGTTGATGAGGCCATGAAGTTATCTCAAGGTATAGACGATTCCATGAAGACCCTAGGCCAGACACAATGGAGCATTAGTCTCGCAACAGAAGGACCTACGTTGCAGAAGTTGGTGGAGGAGGCTCAGAGTGTTGTTGTCTATACCGCAGACGTCATTTCACCCTTCACTGCATCCATTGAAGATCTGAAGACCAAGATCGAGACCCCACCTCCTCTGTGACACAAGATGCGTCACAAGATTATGTTGGGGTATTATTGGAGCAGGGTCCCTTAGGAACACAATTTTGGAACAAAGATCAATATTTTTGTTAGTTTTGAGTCATGCATGCTACACAAGGAAGAGTAAAGGGGATTTAGGGTGGTTCAAAGTCCCTTCATGAGTTGTAATGGGTTAATGGGTAAACTATGGGTCTCAAACCATGGTTTGAGGACCATAGTATGAGCGCAAGCGAATGTATCAATAGAAGTATAGATCGATTCAGATAGAAAAAGTAAGAATAGTTCCAATATGAGATTTTGATATGATAGAATTGTGAAGTTGAATATGTAGTAATTGTTTGCGTCCTAAAGGCTCCTGCTGGTTGTGTGCGCAAAGACCTTAGTCCAACTGTGTGTGGACCCTACTAGATGTGTGCATGGGTAGATCTGGTGAATTGTAAGGGTTTTTGTGAAGACTGATTAATAAAGAACTGTTTTGGAAACTCTGTGACTGAATGCATCTATGATTCACTTCTGCATATGATTTATGTTTTCTCTGTATGATTTATGTTATTTTAATCAGATTTGTTTGCGTACATTTTTATATTGCTGATGCATAATATATTTTCATAGATTTGTTACTTTAAATCTTGAATATTACATTTCGTATATATGTTAGAGCAGTTAAATGGATTTTGGATCTATTGTCTATGTTGCATGCAGGGTTAACCTATGATAGTTGAAATAGGGTTTCTGGTACGAAAGAAATTTTGTTTACTAAGATATATCGGTGGATGTAGACTTCATTTAATTATCTCTCAAGGTGTGGAAATATAGTTCCATCACCCCCCATACTGCTTCAGGTGAGACTTTGTTCTGCACAAGTAGATTATTGCCAAAAGGGTCAATAGTAAGAGGGTTTTTTTGGTTGCGCACTAACTCTGAACCTAGGTCAGGACTCTTCAAGCCAAGAAAACTATTTGAAATTAATCCAGAATCATTTCATTAATCATCAATGATCTTAGCTTATACAATTATGTTTTACAAGTGCTCATCTAAGGGTGAAACCCTCAATAAATCGAATGGGGATTTATTTAGACTAAATTATATCTTTTAGAATCATATAAACAGATTACAAAATAGTATAGAAATACAGGAATAGAAAAAATTTTGAGTCGAGTTGTCACTATCTTGAAGGAAGTGGTTGATGATGTGGCCCCAAAATGTGTTTCTTTGCTAGCATGCTGTTGGAGATGAAATTTACTCGATAATTTCACATAAGTGATCCCATCTTTCTTGACTTTTTATTTCTAGATTAATTAATCTTCTAAAAAATTCATCCACTTCAGTATATATTTGAAAAGTAATCTTATTGATAAAAATATGATTGATTTCATGTATGATTATTAAATCAAACTCTAAAGCCTACATAAAATCCTTTCCTGTCATATGACCTTTAATTCATACAAATTTGGATTTATCAATTGAAATTGTATAAATATTATCACAATACTCCTCCAAACTGATTAACATGTCATTTGGTGTTACTAATCTTGGAAATACTCTTTGATTCAGCAGGTTGAACTTGATGTGAAATCTTTGGACAACAGTGTCCAAAGCTTGGCACTTGGTTTCCAGCTGAGTCAACAAATTCTTCTTCTGCAGAACCTTTTTTATTTCTAAAAT
The DNA here is from genome assembly GCA_034641835.2 of Pinus albicaulis. NCBI lineage: Eukaryota > Viridiplantae > Streptophyta > Pinopsida > Pinales > Pinaceae > Pinus > Pinus albicaulis. The sequence continues at coordinate 708,991,476 of CM076582.1, forward strand.
GGTTTATGTTTGATATTTGATATAATATTCTCTAATTCATATATTCTCTTTGAATTCAATACCTTAATCATATTTGAAGCATCAGCTGGTTTTTGTTTAAGTGCTTCCTTTTCCTGCTCAATGATTGTTTTGCACTTAGTGATTAGTTCTTCTTATTCAGAGATAATTTGTATGGAAGGCCACATTTCAGTCATAGCCTGACTTATTTGTTTCCATATGTATTCCTTGGCTTGGGACAAGGTGTCTGCCATCATTAATTCACTCTCTAACTTCTAAAATTTCTATGTTAACTTGTGGGATTTCTGCATTTCTTCCATGTAGAGAGTATCATTATTTATTTTTTGTGCTTTTAAATTTATGAATTTCTCTAGAAGCTTTTCATTTTCCTACTTTTGTAGAGACAAATCCTCCATAAATTTTCTTGTGTCGCCTGCTGCTAATGTATACTATTGATGTTTATTAAGAACTTGGATCTGTGCCAGCAACTACAATGGGTACAACTAAAATTGGAATCATAGCCAACTAAGTAGATTGTTCCTTTTCCTCAAGTAGAACTTCAATATGTTATTCCATATTCTTAATTTGAATGTTTTATTCAATGATAAGCTTGAACATTTCCTCTCTGTTTTGCTCACTTTCCTCTCTCTCCTTGGTTTGGGGATCTTCTATAGAAGGAGATTTGAGTTGCTTCCAAAGAGCTGTAATGTCTGCATTCTTATTCTTGAGGATTTATTCTACAAATTTTACATATTTACGACAATATCCATCCTTAATCATGAAATATTCTAGTGATTTTAGCTTATTATCTTTTGCCAGAGAGGAAAGCTTCTCAATCTTCAATTGTGACTGGAAATTTGAAAGAGTTGTTCTCAATTTTAACAATGTCATGGCATTGTTAGTCATTGTAGAGAAAATAATTTCTCTTGACTATATGTGCATGTCCATTTGGTCAATAGGATGAATCTGATTGGAATCAAAAGAGAATATGGTCTTTTTGTAATCAGAAGAGGCTTTTGGAAAAGTGACTTGTGCCTATAAGAAAGCCATCTACATCCTTCCCTTCTCATTTTCAAATGTTGTCAACAACACATGCTGTGAAGTAGAGGTCTATTTCCAAAACTGACTGTATACATTTGCCTTTAGAGCTTCATTTTTCTACTTAATTTCTAAGAATTTAGAAAAAATATTTGGCTCACCCTGTTCACTTGTTCCTGTTGACTGAATAATATACATTGGCTCTTGTGACGCTGAAGAGGAGGATGGAGTGTTAGGAAAACTTCCCTTTAATGTTGTAGAAACTTCTTCACCACCTAAATCAATAATCTCTAGCTCTTACTAACTTTGATAAGTTGAGATGGTAAAATTTGTCTTCTGCTTCTTCTATTGAATGATGAATTCCTTTGTAATACTTGCCGAAGATGATGGTTCTTCTCTAGGCCTGTTTTGTTGCTTGTCTTGAAAAATGGGAGCTTGGAGAGTGGAGGTGGAAATAATTTGTTCCTCTACTTCTTTAAGTGTGTTTTATGCCCATTGGTCTTGGTTCATGATTTTTTCAATTTCTGGCCTAGGAGAATGATTTTAGGGAATTTTATTCATCTCCACCCTCAAGTTAAAAATGATACTAAATGGATCATTTGACCAAGTAAAACTTGGCTGGAAATTCATCCTCTTGAGGATTTCATCTGCTTCAAGTCCTGTTGTCCTGGTGTTGCATAGGAAAGAGCCCACCTTAGTGTTGATATTAAATTGAGATTTCCTTTTACCTGAAACAAAATGTAGCTCATCCAAGTTAATAATTTTCCTAATATATTCCAGAGAGAAAAGTCTCATTGGAAAATATTTAGGCAAATTTTAAGGTGCCAATTCATAGCCATATACCCTAATCTCTGTATAATTCTGGTAAAGATACCAATCACCTGTTTTTACTTGATCACTCAGATGAATAATTATTTTGATTTCTGAACCAATCCTAGGCTCATTCTGACTGATTAAAAGCTTATAAAATAAATGAATGAAATATTCAATACAATCTACAAGTGAAAATTGTTTTGATATTGATCTAACAAATTGAGTCTAGTGTACGACTGATTGGTTAACACCTTGACTATCTTGTTTGTGCAAAGTAATTGGTAACAAGTTTCCCTGTTGAAAAAGAAACATATAAACCAATACAAAGGTGTACTTGAACATGCCTTGAGTGTTTAAATCCATCATATTCTCATGCATATTATCAACCAGGAACTGACTGTAATTATATATGAATTTTGGCTAACCGTCTTTAGAAAAAAATGGAAAAGTAACCTACAATAGATTCATCTATTGTTCTATCATTTTGGTAGCCTAACAAACAAGAAATTAAATATATAATATGCATGATTTCTTCTGGGAATATAGTAGATGGATAAGGAGGATTCTTTTTCGGAAGTTAGCATCATCTCGAAGAAAGGTTTCAAAAATGTAAGGTCTTTGAGGAAAGGTAAGTTTATGGTATAATTCCATGAGGGAAGCTTAGGAAAAATGGCTGAGTGAATCATTGTGTAGGATTAACATCATTTGGTTAATGGTTTTAGGTGTAATAAAAATTAGAATGTCTCCTTTCTGAGCTGCTATATTTCTCTTAAGGGGATCATATCTAGCTTGACACCAAGTGACTAAATTAGGAAACTCGTGGGTTTGGGGAAAGGTAAACAAGCGCAATAAGGACTCCTAGAGCTTCACTTCATATTTTTTATCTAAATACTTTTGTTTTAGATAGAGATGTAATTCATAGTGTTCAAATTCACATTATGTGTCTGTGATTTTGAAAAACTGGCTAGCTAATGGGATATGCTCAAGATCTATGGTTTTGAACACATTTGAAGCTCCTTTTGTCACTAGTTTCGGCCCTTTCCTTTTTGTGTGATTTCTTTCAACAGAAAATAATACAATAATTATTTCTGATAAATGATACATGTAGAGAGAGATCTCTATGAATTTGTATAGACCTATTAAATATTATGTTGATAAGGGTGATGGATGGTAGCGGTAATCTGAACTGTACTTCTGTGAAAACCTGCAATTTGACAGAACAAAAAAGTGAATCAAAGAGTGGAGAGAAGAGGGTGGATTCTTATTTATACATGAAGGGGTTACCATTATGTTGGATGATTGTTAAGGAATCAATCCATGGAGGATTAATGACAGGCGGATAATGATAAGGGAGCGAGTAATAGTATGATGGAATCCATGGTAAGGGAGCTGACGTAACTGAAAAGTTACAAGTGGCAAGAGGTAATCAGACGTTTGGATATTGACATTGGTGGTGTTATCACTCTATAATTTCTCAATGATAAAGAAATAAATCACCAAGGTAACCACAAACCTACTTTTGAAATTAGGATCTAGCCTTCCTAATACTCAGAGAGGGCTCTCTCTTTATGATTTAACTTTGTTGTTTTAATTGATTTTAGGCTAGTTATGTATGCTTGATTTGGTTTGATTTTGATTTGTTGGTGGACTTACTGATTCATATGGATAGGTGCTTGTATATTTTCCATTAGGATATGGAGTCAATATATCCATAAAACAAAACAGAATCAAGTTCTAAAAGTAGTGTTACAGGGAAAGGTAGTTGAGCAAAAATTCAGATCTTAAAGGTTGAATGGTGAAGTGGTTTTCAATCAGGATCAAGGAGCAGTTAAGGGTTCCTTAAACCAGATAATGAATGAAGGTGACAAAGGTCAATCAATATGGGAGATCAATTAAGGATTCTCAGATCCAGATATCAGAAGAAAACATTAAAATGAATAACAATTCAGAACAGAGTGTACTTAAACAAATTCTGCAATAATATTCTTGATATAACATTTAGAATTTAGAAAAAAAGCAAGTTTATGGAATACTTAAGGAAATAACATGAACAATCGAAATATACTTTACTGAAGTGGCTCAAAACATAAATCTTGTAAAGAAATGCCTTTATTATTGTCTTGACTGCAACTTGGAAATGGTACAATAAACCCTCTGGTAGTAGATCAATTCAACTATAGAAATGTTCAGGAATCCACACTTAATACTTCTAATTGATGAAGTATTTATACAACTTATTTAAAAAATATCCTATAAATAATTTAGGATTTATTCAAGGGAAATAAAATATCTTCATGCAAGAAGATAGAGACAGCTATGTAACTAAATGCAATTTTTCCCTGTTTATTGGATTTGTTGTTTACTTCTTCAATATTTTGTTGTTTTATCTCTTTGGCTGTTGTTTTCATGCTACTTTTCTTTATCTGTTTACATATTCATCATGTTAGTTCTTTATCTGGATGTTCTTTAACCTCTATCTTACTTTTACCTTTTACAACAAATCTCACTAACTTTTTCATGTTTCTATGTTTTTAGTAAAAATGGATTTTACTAAAAATACATATGTAAGTTCATCTAAAATATGTCCTAGAGAGTTGCTTCGAAAAAACTTCGTTGTTGCTATTGTAGATGTTTTTAACTCTTTTAACCATTACTATCTCTATTTCAATGGTATTTCTCTGATGTATTGTTGCGCATGATATTTTGTTGAATAAAGGTTTTAAATACATTCACTCTGGGTCTAGAGTAAACATTTTTGAACTAGTATCAAATTGTTTATCCAATTTCTTGGTATGCTAATTACCTGGAAAATAAAACATTTATAAATAAAATACCGGTTTTCTAGGAGGTGAAAACATTTTCATGGAACAGGGAGGCCTGTGGAAGGAGTCTAGACTGTGGATGACTGAATTCTGCTTGGAAAAGGTTTCTCATTTTCACAATTCAAATTTTCAATTCAAAGAGAGATAGGAGAATTGTGGTAAAGAAGGGTCCTTGAAACTTAAATGGTTACTTATCGTACAATGTAGGGTGAACAGGTTTATCACATTGGTGTGGGGATTCATCATAGTGGCTTACCATATAGTAGAAGGGTGGTTTATCGCATAGTGTAGGAGGCGAACCAGTGGTTTATTGCACAACGCAATGGGGTTTGGAAGTTTTGTATGAGGGAGTGTGACATAACTTAGGATCGCCACGTGGCAGGGGAATGGGGGTGTGAAACCACCCATTTCGCACCCCCCCTCCCTCGGCGTTAATAATTTGACTATCGGTGGATGCGAAATAGTGTGTGGGCCATTGGATAAGATCTAAGGTGATTGAGCAGAAGTCAGGAGTGGTGGGTTTTTTAAAGGTGGGACCGGGAACTAAATCTGCGGAGGATTTAGTAATATGTTAGGTGGAAAATATTTTGAGTGGGGGAGGGATAAAACTAATATAATCTATATGATAAATATCATAAGGGGTCGAGATATACATATGCAAATAGGGATTTAATATAAAAGGGGTCAGGAAAACATGTGAATGGGTTAGGAAATATATCAAATGGGAGCTTTATAATGTAAGTGGGACCCAAGATTTAGAAAGGGAGGAATTAATGTAAATATGAAAACTATAAGTTAAAAATGATAAAGGGGGGTGAAAAATATGAAAGCGGGATGTTTAGAAATACAATAGGCAGGAGGTTTAAAATGATATCAAGGAGGGTAAATGAAATGGGGCCCGACATGTAATAAGGGGGAGGAGTTTTAGTGATGGGAATGTGTTTTTAGCTAGGGAAAGGGGTTTGGGAAGGGTAAAAGGTTATTTTTACAAGGGGAATGATTTGTAATGGGGAAAAAGGGATTTTAGTATAAGGGGAAATGTTAGAAAGACATTAGTGATGAGAGATGAACCAATTGATGCTTTCCATTACTTGTGAAAGTAATCTACTTACCCTTTTTTATCCGAAAATTTTTATTTCCTTTACTGGGTGCATTTGAGCTTGCTGACCCTTTCATTTTATTTTGAAAAACAAACCAACTTATTTCTAACCTTATATAATCCAATGGCTCAAATTAAACTGATGAGATCATTTTATTCTCTACCTAACTACTGATCTCCAATATTAAATGGTTTGGTCAAATCTTTATTCACTAACTATCATGACATGAAATTAAAAGAACGTGTTGTGTAACCAGCTCCAAAAATAGAAGAAAAGAGAGATATGAGCATGTAGGAAGCCAAGCCCATGAGAGGAAACCTCAGTAGAGTACATAAATGAAAAAGATTATGGTTATTACAATTTTACAAAACCTCCTTTCTATATATAGGAGTCCATGGGGCCACAATGTAATCCTAGTGGGGCCACAATGTAATCCTAGCCTACCTAACAATAATAATGTAAGGGCACAATAATAACAATATGGGGGTTACAGGGGTACAACAATAACAATAAGGGGGGCTACACTAACATAATAGGGGACTATACTATTAATATAGGGACTTAACATGCCCCTCTCCTTCAAACAAGTGTTGTCCTCAACGCTTGATTATTTCTTGATGCTTCTGTATAAAATTCTCATCCTCCCATGTGAAATATTTTATAGGAAAGTTCTTCCACTTGCTGAGATACTCTAAAATTGATCGTACTTTTTGATTTCTTGTTTCTATGACTGCTTCATAACTTCTTTTGATGTGATGTTGATCTTCCTGTTGTTTCATTAGATTCTGCACCAAAGTTGGGTTATCCTTTGAGAGTTGGAGAACTTGTTGTTGATGCTCGATGTGATCTTCCATTAATTTATCATCCATGTTTGCTATTATTTGATCCTTCAAACCATCCAACTTAGCCTCCATTTCTGCTTTTAAACCATCTATTTCATCTTCAATTGCTCTTCGTAAGATTGAAACTTGTTGCACTTGGTACCGTAATTTTGATATCTCATACTGCAACTCTTCCTCTTCATGCATCATAGTATAGCTTTTTGAGGGATTAATGGGTATGGAATTATTTTTTGGAGGCATTATAGAACCCAATACTAATAAAAAATCTAAAATATGCCCTTGGAATCAATTCAAATTGATTCTTCAAACAAGACTTATGCAATTCGGAAAAATACACATCTTTTTCTTGATTTGAGGAGCTCGATATTGAAATTGTATTATCTTTGTAATTGAAAATATTAAATATCTGAAATTCAGCTCTGTAGTAGCCCTCTGAAGCTTCTTTCAAATTCCACAGGTCTGATCTAATTTGGATTCCCCAAGACAAATTTGTGTCCAATCTCCCACAATGACCTAATTCTGGATTGGTTCAGTAGAGAACACTTGTAGGACTTGCCACGTGTCACTGTTTCATCCTTTGTACCTGAAATTGATAGCTAAGAAACTACAGTCCATGCAATTGAAACCAATTTTTACGGCACTCCAATCCAATGCACATAGAGAGAGTTATTGAACTTTTCCCACGATCACCTCTTTGAGATGCAATTCAGGAGCCTCAAAAAGCACTACCTTCCACAGATCATATCTCCAAAAATATTACGAACCAAGCTCTGAAATTTTTTGATGAATCTTCCTCAGGATTTCAGCTTCGCACCCTAAAAATTTCAGCTTCTGAAACTTTGTAGAAAAAAAATTATGTGGATGAACCACGATGGCTTTGTTTGAAACGTCGAACACAAATCCCAAACTGCGAGCAAATATTTATTAATAAACTCCAAAAATAGAAGAAAAGAGATATCAACGCCTTATAAATAAGCCACTTCGTGGGGGAAACCTCCAATACATTACATAAATGAACAATTCTTGGATGATACAATTTACAAAACCTCCTTTCTATATATAGGAGTCCATAGGGCCATAATGTAATCCTAGTGGGCCACAATGTAATCCTAGCCGACCTAACAATAATAATTTAAGGGCACAATAATAACAATATGGGGGTTACAGGGGTACAATAATAACAATAAGGGGGGCTACACTAACATAATAAGGGGCTATACTATTAATATAGGGACTTAAGAAATATGATTAAACTGTATGATCATCATGAATTGTGGCATTTTGAACAAGCTGCACACAATTTTTATTTTCATAAGTAACTAAACTAAGAGTAGTGGCATTTTAATGTGCAACACTTTCAAGATCTATTTTGTTTCTTTTGTGGGGTTCATACTTTATATCCTTTTTTAATCTTCTTTACTTTTAGTCCTTTTATTTTTCTTTTAGGACATACCCTCTTCTCATTTTTTAATATGGGAAAAAATTTGCAGAAAGCAAAGGTATGTACAATATTAAAAGATTAAAAATAGCCGATTCAAAATTAGGATCCCTATTATTTATAGGACCCTAACAACGTCTTCACTTGGGGATGGCATGTGATATGTCAAGAAAACCATCGACTAGTGGCCTGATCCATTGGGACTATCCCAAGCCTGCATACTCTTTGTCATATAATCTCTGTGACTGAAAATTCCATACTGAAATAAACATATTTTCTGTAAATTGAAATCTGACATATGCTGAACTGAAATTTGATCTGAAATAAACTTGTTGCTGAAAACAAAATCCAATCAAACTGAAATTAAACCTACTTACTCTAATCAGTTGTAAAACTGTTGATTAGGTAAAATGAAACAACTAATGCAACCATCCAAGAATTATATACATTGATGTATTTTGCTGCATTTTCTTGTTTTTGATCAAAACTGAAGTTCTACAACCTAATAGAAATTTGTCAACAAATATGGCTTTGATAAGGAAATATTTAATTTCCATTGTTGACTCTAGAAACTGTTCAAAAGGATCTTCCAAGGCATATGCACTGATTCTCAACTGATCCAATCAACTGTACATCTATTTTGGATGGCCTCCATGCCATGAAACTAAATTTTTATTTCCGTGCAAAATTAACCTATGATTGTCCTGAGATATTTGCAGATTTTCAGATAAACTTTGTGATGATATTTCTACTGATGGAAATGCATGTATGATGAGACTTTTATCATCTTCATCCTGAAGCTCATAGTTAGTTAATGGAGAAATATTTTGATTGCATTCATCATCCAACATATTAACTATTGGATCATAAAAAACTTGGAAGGATTGTTGCAACTCATTGCATATGGGTTTTAATGAGACTCCATAGATTTCTACAGGTTGTTTATCCTTTGATTTTGAGATATTATAAAAAAATTCCTTTAAAAATAGAAATACTTCAAAGCATAGTGGTATAGAACTTTCCTGTGTCATTTGATCAGGCATTTTAATGTAATTTGATAACTGTAATGGTAAAACTAAAGAATCCTGATCAAGAGTTCCATTGTCTTCTTTATTGTCAATAACAATACATAAATACTGTTGATTTTTTATTGCATTAAAGTTGTCTCAGATGAACTGAAATGAAGAAAAAAACAAGGCAAAGATCCTTCATTTATTTCCAATTTTTTTACTTTCTTCTTTACTCCCATAGCTTATATATATTGGCTTATCACTGTATTCTAGCTACTGAAACTGAATTTCTTCATCCCTTAAACTAGTTACTGATTTCTCTGTAAAGTTATCTTGAATTTGGAGAACATAATTATCATCATACTGATCATACTTAGGAAAATCATTAAAATAAGTAATTTCATCAAAAATACACATTGGATCAGCAGATTTTCCTCCAAATATTGATCTATTAATCCATTTTCTGATTTATGGTAGTTGGGATTAGTAGGAAATTGTTTATGGCCAACAACCTCTTCTTTTTCTGAAATAAGTGGGTCATGGTGATCTTGAACAAAACATCCATCTTTAATGGTGATTTTTTGTATCATTTCCTCTATTTTACTTACCAAAATTTCAAGTTTTACCTCTGAAGATGTCAGCTGCTCTACAATTTTGTTTTTCTTTTCGTCTACTTTCAAATTTTCCCTTCTAATTTGCAGATTAACTTCTACATCTACTGCAATGTTCTGCATCTGTTCAAGGGTTTCTTAATTTCTTTCTCTTAGCTGAAACTCTATTTCTGGATCAAAGGCCATTGGATAATGCAAGAGACCTGAGTCGAGAGAAGGTATTATATTTGTTGTCATTGAATAATAACTTGATTAAATCTGGTATAAAATCATTGTATTGTCTCATTTGGCTGTCTTTTCAATTGATTATATTCTTCTATGATTATAAAAATGACGACTTTGATTGTTCATCTATCAAGGAAAATTTTGACAAACTGTTGGAAATTTGAGATGCTTTGCATAGGCAATTTATTGAACCAACTCTTTACTTTACTCTGCAAAGAAAGAGAAAAATGCCTGATACTAACATTATCTTCATCAATATCAAATAGGTCCAGATAATTTTCAAAACCTTGAATATATTTTTTAGTAGTGATTTTACCATTTTCTCCATCAAACATGGGGAGATATTTGTAATAGTTGTTTGGGAAATCATGGAGTATAGGAGGTAAGATGAGTGGCTTATATCTATCCGGAACTTTGCAAGGTACAGGAATATGTACAGGAATTGTAAGATTAGTCTTGATTACTTGAGGCTTATCAATCGGAAGATGATCATCATAAGTTTCAGAAGAAATCTCCTGAAAGGGATAAGGAGAATTTTCATTTACAATATTCAAATGAAAGTAACTAAAGAATAGTATAAGATATTTTCTAAAATACAATATACATTGAAAAACCTTTTTGATAATAAAGAAAATGATGTCTTGGATTATAATCCAAGCTAGAAACCTGATCTTTCCATGCTTTTCTTTCAGGTTCATTCCTCCAGTGGATTCTTGTATTTGACTTTGAAATTGATTTGGAGTCACTAGGTGGATGGTTTTAACTTTTGTGTGTTTGATCATTAATTTCCACCATCATAGATCAGATTTTAACCTTGAATAATCTTTCTGAAGAAGATGTTCTCCCCAACGGAGTCACCAATATGTTATCACTGTGTAATTTCTCAAGGCTAAAGAAATAAATCACCGAGGTAGCCACAAACCTATTTTTGATATTAGGATCTAGCCTTCCTAATGCTCAGAGAGGGCTCTCTCTTTATGATTTAACTTTGTTGTTTTAATTGATTTTAGGCTAGTTATGTATGCTTGATTTGGTTTGATTTTGATTTGTTGGTTGAATTACTTATTCAGATGGATAGGTGCTTGTCTATTTTCCATCGGGATATGGAGTCAATATATCCAGAAAACAAAACATAATCAAGTTCTAAAAGCAGAGTTATAGGGCAAGGTAGTTGAGCAAAATCAGATCTTAAAGGCTAAATGGTTGAAGTTGTTTTCAATCGGGATCAAGGAGCAGTTAAGGATTCCTTAAACCGGATAATGAATGAAGGTGATAGAGGTCAATTGGGATGGGAGAGATATTAAGGATTCTCAAATCTAGATATCAGAAGAAAACATTAAAATGAATAATAGTTCAGAAGAGAGTGTACTTAAACAAATTCTGCAATAATATTCCTGTTATAACATTTAGAATTTAGAAAACATGCAAGTTTATGGAATACTTAAGAAAATAACGTGAACAACTGAAATATACTTCACTGATGTGGCTTAACACATGAATCCTGTAAAGAAATGCCTTTATTATTGTCATTTTTGCAACTTGGAAATGGTACAATAAACCCTCTGGTAGTAGATCAATTCAACTATAGAATTGTTCAAGAATCCACACTTAATACTTAGAATTGATGAAGTATTTATACAACTTATTTACAAAATATCCTATAACTGATTTAGGATTTATTCAAGAGAAAGAAAATATCTTCATGCAAGAAGATAGGGACACCTATGTAACTAAATGCAAGTTGTCCCTATTTATTGGATTTTTTGTTTGCTTCTTCAATATTTTGTTGTTTTATCTCTTTGGTTGTTGCTTTCACGTTGTTTTTCTTTATCTATTTACATATTCAACCTGTTACTTCTTTATCTTCATGCTCTTTAACCTCTATATTACTTTTACCTTTTACAGCGAATCTCAGTAACTTTTTCATGTTTCTGTGTTTTTAGTAAAAATGGATTTTACTAAAAATACATATGTAAGCTCATGTAAAATATTTCTTGGAGAGTTACTTTGAATAAACTTCGTTGTTGCTGTTGTAGATGTTTTTACTATGTTAACCATTACTATCTTTGTTTCAATGGTATTTCTCTATTGTATTGTTGTGCATGATCTTTTGTTGAATAAAGGTTTTAAATACATTCACTGTGGGTCCGGAGTAAACAATTTTGAACTAGTATCAAAATATTTATCCAATTTCCTCATATGCTAATTACTTGCAAAATAAAATATTTATAAATAAAAGACCGGTTTGCTAAAAGCTGAAAACGTTTTCAAGGAACATGGAGGCCTATGGAAGGAGCCCGGACTGTGGATGACTGAATTTTTCTTGGAAAAGGTTTCTCATTTTCGGAATTCAAATTCGCAATTCAAAGAGAGATAGGAGAATTATGGTAAAGAAGGTTATTTGAAACTTAAATGTGTAGAAATTATATAACTGATATGTTATACATCTGAGACTCTCCTGATCACACACTATTTGACTTCATGCATAATACATAATCTCTTCTACCATTGATCATTAATTGCGGAAATAAAATCAATTGCATGCACACATTAAAACCATAAACATTCACCCATATGAACACATTATTTTATGGGAAAGCTTAAAGTTGAAAACCCCCAAATATATGTATATTATATGTCATAGAGATCATGTAACAATCATCATACAAAGCTCCTCACAAGCTCTTAGTACAATATCCAATTGCTACACACTAATCAGGTCCGATCTAGCAAATCTCATGCTCCAATCTTTGCCTGCTAGCCTACCTCTACTACACAATCACTGCTGAAGAATGGATCTGAATGAACTCAAATTGGTCTAGACTTTCTCACGCAATCCTCATTGGCATCTCCAACCACTGTGTATTTCAAATCATGCAACACTATAGTCACAACTAATAGTCACACTACTCTTTCACCTACCTCTTCACTAGTCTCCACTGAAACTGTCCATGCACTATAGTTAACTGATGTATTATTTAGTTGATTAATGAGTTAATAATTAGTGAATTAATTAATAATTAAGTTACCACTCTCACTAGTGTATCAATCGAGTTAGACTAGATACCAGCTAACTCAACTATGTTTAACTCGTTCATGAACACAACTCCATCAATTACTTCTATAACTCCACCAAACTCTGTCACATGAGTTCTAACTGAAGTCCTCATGCATTAGCTCCAGTAAACCCTCAGGAATAGCGTAATTCCTTCTGTCAGCTGTTGTGCTACATCTGTGCACTTAACTGAAGTGCTCCAAGAAAATAAGATAATGTTTAGAGTCCAAATATTATTAAGAGCTAATAATATTCGACATATCTATTTTTAGACTGGAAATCTAAAAATAGATTCTGCCCAATATGTCTAAAAAATAGAAGTCCATATATTTTTCCAACTTGACCAACCATCCACAAATAGCATCCTGAAACTCATGGAATATGATCGACATGTCTAAAAAGAGACATATTCTAAAAATAGACTTGCGCCAAAAATAGCCCGCGGGCCCACTTAGTGAAGGCGACTTCTTTCCACTAAGCTCATCATCTTGTTGCAATCTCAACACTCCCTCTCAACAAGATAGGGATTATCTTCCACCCCGATCCTGCCCCTGTGGTATTTGAATTTTCTCCTGGTGAGCACCTTCGTCAAGATATCAGCATCCTGATCCTCCGTAGGAATGTAAGAAAGTAACATGATCTTCCGCTGCACACAATATCTGATATGATGGTACCGGATTTCAATGTGTTTAGATCTATGATGAAATACTATATTAACCTAGAGTTTGATGCAACTCTGATTATCACAATATATCACAATAGGATCTAAGTGTGAACCGAACAACCCGACTAGGATCTTCCTCATCCATATAGCCTCGCATGCAGCCAAACTCGCTGCCATATACTCGGCCTCTGTTGAACTGAGTGCCACGGATCTCTGCTTCCTGCTGTACCAAGAAACTTATGTCGACCCGATACTAAAAATCCCTCCAGATGTTCTCTTTCTGTCCGTTGGGCTCCCTGCCCAATCTGCATCCGTGAAGCCACACAACTTCACCTCATCCGACTGTCTGCACCATAATCCATATCCCAATGTGCCTCTAAGATATCTCAATACATGCTTTCCTACCTTCCAAAAGAGCTTGGTAGGCTTAACCATAGCTTGTGAAATCTGGTTAACAACGTAGCATATGTCAGGTCGTGTATTGACTAGATACATAAGCAACCCCACCAAATTTTGGTAAACAGTGGCATCCACTACCTCTGCCGATGTAGCATCCTCTTTCCTCCATCCACCAGGAAGAGGAGTGTCGATAGGCTTGTAGCCATGCATGTTGAACTTCTCTAGTGTCTCCCAGGCATACTTGCCTTGAGACACAAACAATCCATCACTGCGCTGCCAAATTTACAATCCCAGGAAATAATGAAGGAGGCCCAAGTCCTTCAACTCAAACTCCTTTGCAAGATCAGCCTTTCATGAGTGTATCAACAACTCATCACCTGTCATAATAAAATCATCTACATAAAGTACAATTATCAGCAACTTACCCTCCACCACAATCTGGTATAGGTTCAAATCCGTCTCACTCTCGGAGAATCCGAGTCTGGTGAAATAACTGTCTATCCATGTGTACCAAGCACGAGGTGCTTGTTTCAGCCCATATAGTGCTCTTTTGATCCTGCACACATGCAACTCGCTGTTGAAGATCTCGAAACCTTCGGGCTGCTCTATGTACACTTCCTCCTCAATCACTCCGTTGAGGAACGCAGTCTTCACATCTATCTAATGAATGTGCCACCCCATCTGCGCTAAGAGAGAAATAATCATCCGTATGGAAGAATACCTTGCGACAGGTGCAAAGGTTTCCTCATAATCGATCCCCTCTGCTTCCTCGATTATTTCTTAACCAGTGCCTTGAACTCACAGAACTTTGAGTATGTCTCGCTCTTCTTCTGCATGAAGAAGATCCAACACTTACGATAAAAATCATCAACAAATATCACATAGTACCTGTGATTTGTTGTCGAAGCTACTGAGAAAGGTCCACACACGTCTGTGTGAATTCTCTCCAGGATCATCGTGGCACAACTATCCTTCTCGTGAAAGGTGGATTTCACAAATTTTCCCACAGTACATCCCTTGCACTGATCTGACTGCGCAAGTGTACCTTTGGGAAGCCTGGTAGAAATCTGCTGCAAAATTTTCAAAGCACCATGGTGAAGATGGCCTAATCTCCTGTGCCATAGCTTGCCCTCATCCCAGATCACCACTCCTTCTGCCTTGCCTGCCATTTTTGTGCAGCCATCTACCTGCAACTGATAAAGGTTCTTAACTCAAACCCCTATCCTCCAAGTTTCACTAGTTTCCTTACTGCGCAGGAAAGCCTTTCCCTCGCTAAAGACAACATCATATCCCTTGCCTTCCAACATCGCCATAGAGATCATTCTTCTTCAATCCTGGAACATGCATCACTTCCTTCAATACGAAGGGTTTACCAGACTCCCTCTCAAAGGAAATGGTACTGATACTGGTCGCACTATATCTACCATCATTGCCCATCTCGATTTGCACTCCAATATCTTTCTCATCCAGATCAGTAAACAAATCTTTGTCTCCGGTCATGTGAAAAGACGCACCACTATTAAGAAACCACAATGATCCCATCACACTTGAGACCAAGCATGCGATCAGTAAAAAATCCAGCTCAAACTGTGAGGCTAAGGCCTCTCCAGCTGTAGATCCAGCAGCCTACTTATTTTTCTTCTTCTGTGGACAATTTGTGGCGTAATGACCGTGTTGGTGACAGTGAAATCACTTCACCTTGGACATGTCCTGCTTCTTGCCTTTCGCACCAGATTGAGAAGCATTCTTCTTGCTCTTCCCCTTCCTTGATTTGGCATCCAAAGCGCAATTTTCTTCATCTGCATTCTTCGATGAAGATCCGTCCCTGGTACTCCGCCATATCTCCTCTTGCACAAGATCCAACCAAAGTCTCTCCCATCCTGGCAAGTTCTCCCGACCATTGACAGAGTCCTGATAGGAATTCTAACTCTTTGGAAGCCCAAGGAGAGCCAATCTCACCAATTATTCATCATCTACAGTAACCCCCACACTTCCCAGCTCATCCCTGCACTGGACAAACTTCGTGAGGTACTTGGGCATATTTTCGCCTTTCTCCATTTTTATGTTCCTGAGTTTATCCTTGAGCGCCAACTTCCTTTGGTCACTCTTGCTTTGGAATAAATCTATCAAAGCTTTCCACATCAAGAATGGAGAAGCTTTAACATGAAGGTTTTACACTATGTGATCCTTCACACCTTCCAACAGAATCCTTAGACACTTTGTTGTCTTCTTTTGCCATGCGTCAAGTGCGGCAACATCGCTAGAAGCAGGTTTTGGAATTTCTGCATCTATGAACTCCTTCATTTCATTGTCATCCAGCACGGCCTCCATCCTATCCTTCCATGCAATATTATTTGAGCTACCCTCAAGGGTATAATCCAATCGCAATCCATTGAAAGACATCTCAACTTCGACACCAAGAAAACACTGCTGCAAATTCGAATTCCACCAGCACAAAACTCAATCGCTTCAATGTTTTGCAATTGCTCCAATGATCAATATTGCTCTGATACCATGTAGAAATTATATAACTGATATTTTATACATCCAAAATTCTCCTGATCACACACTATTTTAATTCATTTACAATACATAATCTCTTCTACCATTGATCATTAATTGCAGAAATAAAATCAATTGCATGCACACATTAAAACCATAAACATTCACACATATGAACACAGTATTTTATGGGAAATCTTAAAGCTGAAAACCCCCAACTATCTGTATATTATATGTCATATATATCATGTAACAATCATCATACAAATCTCCTCACAAGCTCTCAGTACAATCTCCAATTTCTACACACTAATCAGGTCCAATCAAGAAAATCTCATGCTCCAATCTCTGCTACCTTCTAGCCTGCCTCTACTGCGCAATCACCGCTGAAGAATGGCTCTGAATGAACTGGAATTGTTCCATCCTTGCTCACTCAATCCTCGTTGGCATCTCCAACCACTGTTTGTTGCAAATCATGCAACATTATAGTCACAACTGATAGTCACACTACTCTTTCACCTACCTCTTCACTGGTCTCCACTGAAACTGTCCATGCACTGTAGTCAACTGATGTATTCTTTAGTTGATTAATGAGTTAATATTTAGTCAATTAATTAATAATTAATTCACACCACTCTCACTGGTGTATCAATTATTTAGACTAGATATAACTAGCTCAACTATGTTTAACTCAGTTAAACTGAACACAACTCCACCAACTACCTCAATAACTCCAACAAACTCTGTCACATGAGTTCTAACTGAAGTCTCCATGCAATAGCTCCAATTAACCCTCAGGAATAGAATAATTCCTTCTATCAGCTCTTGTGCCACATATATGCACTTAACTGAAGTGCTCCAAGAGAATAAGATAATGTTTATAGTCCAAATATTATTAATAGCTAATAATATTCGACATATCTATTTTTAGACTGGCAATCTAAAAATAGATTCCACCCAATATGTCTAAAAATAGAAGTCCATATATTTTTCCAACTTGACCAACCATCCAAAAATAGCATCCTGAAACTCATGGAATATGATCAACATGTCTAAAAATAGACATAGTATAAAAATAGACTTCCGCCAAAAATAGCCTGTGGGCCCACTTAGTGAAGGCGACTTCTTTCCACTAAGCTCATCATATTGTTGCAATATCAACAAAAAATTTTCTTATCATACAATGCAGGGTGAATAGCTTTATCACATTGGCATGGGGATTCATCACAATGGCTTACCACATAGTGGAAGGGTGGTTTATCACACAGTGCAAGAGGCGGACCGATGGTTTATTGCACAACGCAAAGGAGTTTGGTAGTTTTGTATAAGGGAGTGTGATATAACTTGGGATCACCATGTGGCAGGGGATTTGGGGTGTAACCACCCATTTCTCACCCCACCCCACTTAGCGTTACTCATTTGACTGTCGGGGGATGCGAAATACTGTGTGGGCCATTGGATAAGATCTAAGGTGATCGAGCATAAGTTAGGAGTGGTGGGTTTTTTAAAGGTGGGAGCGGGAAATAAATATCCGGAGGCTTTGGTAATATGTTAGGTGGAAAATATTTTAAACGAGGTAGGGATCAAACTAATATAAACTATATGCTAAATAGCATAAGGGGTCGAGATATACATATGCGAATAGGGATTTAATATAAAAGGGGTCAGGAAAACATGTGAATGGGTTAGGAAATCTATCAAATGGGAGCTTTATAATGTAAGTGGGACCCAATATTTAGAAATGGGGGAATTAATGTAAATATGAGAAATATAAGTTAAAAATGATAAAGGGGGTGAAAAATATGAAAGCTGGATGTTTAGAAATATACTAGGCGGAGGGTTTAAAATGATATCGAGGAGGGTAAATGAAATGGGGCCCAACATGTAATAAGCGCTCAAAACTATGAAAAAGTGGGTTTTTGCAATTTTTATTTGAATAATGTGGAATTAGTAAAGGGGGAGGATTTTTAGTGATGGGAATGTGTTTTTAGCTAGGGAAAGGGGTTTAGGAAGGGGAAAAGGTTATTTTTAAAAGGGAAATGATTTGTAATGGAGAAAAATGGATTTTAGTATAAGGGGAAACGTTAGAAAGACATTAGTGATGAGAGATGAACTAATTGATGCTTTCCATTACTTGTGAAAGTAATCTACCTACCCTTTTTTATCCTAATATTTTTATTTCTTTTATTGGGTGCATTTGAGCTTGCAGACCGTTTTATTTTCTTTTGAAAAAGAAACTAACCTATTTCTAACCTTATATCATCCAATGGCTCAAATTAAACTGATGAGCTTATTTTATTCTCTACCTAACTACTAATCTGCCAAGATTAGATGGTTTGGTCAGATCTTTATCCACTAATTATCATGAAATGAAATTAAAAGCACGAATGAATTATGATTAAATTGTATGATCATCGTGAATTGTGGCATTTTAAAGAAGTTGCACACAATTTTATTTGCGTAAGTAACTAAACTAAGAGTAGTGGCATTTGAATGTGCAACACTTTCAGGATCTATTTTTTTTCTTCTGTGGGGTTCATACTTTATATCCTTATTTAATCTTCTTTTCTTTTATTCCTTTGATTTTTCTTTTAGGGCATACCCTCTTCTCATTTTTTAATATGGGAAAACATTTGCAGAAAGAAAAGGTATGTACAATATTACAAGATTAAAAATAGGTGATTCAAAATTATGATCCCTATTATTTAGAGGACCCTAACAGGTGGGAATTCAAATAGACATTGATGGGAAGAGAAACAAACGTTGGGAGGATAGATGTATTCAGAGCGGGTAGGAAATGGTAAGTGGTATAGAGTGGGGGGGGGGGGGGGGGGTGGTGCGAAGTGATAAGGGGTGACACGTTGCAGAGTCCGTAGGAAAGTGGCTCATTTCTCCCCACACATCGTTGAACAAAGAAAGCGGGTGCAAACTTCTCTGAGATTAGCACAAAATGAAAAAATAATTTTTCACGTTGCAACTTTAGGCTAAAATAGTTACATGCTCTTTATTACAAAAATAATTAACCACTTAATGAAGCGATTAATCCTAATTAAAAAAAAAAATCCTAATCTATTTTGGTCATTTAATATATCTTCCCATTATTTTTCCTAAGTCTAATGTTCAACCAAGATTAAACTAATTTGGTGAACTTTTATTTTCTAATCTAAATACATAAATTGAAATGGTTTGATCATGTTTAAATAGTATGATCAAAGACAAATTATTTTTGGGTTGTGGCATTCAAACAAGTTGTGCACAAATTTTTTCTTTATTTGAAAAAAAATAAAATTTCATTTCTTTTATTGATTCTATCTATGCCTAGAATTTTCAAATATTTTTTCCTTAATTCTTTAAATCATCTAATCCTATCATTTTTTGATTTTATTATTTTATTTTCATATGAGTTCTAAATTTTTTGGATTTTCATCTATTTACATTCAATCCTAACATTTTTTAATTTTCCATTTTTCTTCTAAAATGTCTAACTTATCAAAACAAGAAATGTTTCAATAGGGTTCTCCCTCTATCATGCTTACAACTGAGGCCCAAAACCCTAAAACAGAAATGTAAGCTTAAGACCCTGCAATTTCATCTTCGAGCAAACATATTCCTCCACTGATATGCCTCGGACCTGTGCGAGCCAAAATCAAGAAAGATAAATAGAAGAGTTTCTCATGATGATATCCAAATGATTTATAGGTCACTAGCATTTATAGCCTTCCAAGGGTGTCCAATTTTCTTTAGGGCCGACCTGATCAAATATGCACATGTGGGCTTATAATTCAAAAATACACTTTTCCTTATCCAAATTAGATGATATTTAAGTCGATTTTGGTCCTCTCAAAAATATGAATTAAATTCAATCATCATAGCCATTAAATTATTTTTCCAAAGTGGAATTTCATTGCATTTGGATATTTTAACACAGTGTGCAGTTCAGGCCAGTTGAAAATGGTTAAGTGGCCTGATCGGGGAGTTTTCCCAGTTTTTACTAAGTGTTGGATCAATGAGGTGAATATGAACATACCAAGACTCTAAGTATGATATCACAACTATATTAATTTATGAAACAAAAAGGAACATTCAAGACACATGAATAACAAACTTTCCTCAATGCGACAACTGACACCAAGTGCGACACCAAAGATATACTTTGTGAAAACCGTGACAAAACTTGTGCAACGATGATTGAAACTTTGAAAATGAGTGTGATATATGTTCCATGGTAATAAAAAATAATTTACACATGAATTACTCCCTAAACACCCCGTAGATATCCTATGTACATTGTGTGACTCTTAACATGCTAAAAAATGACACTTTTATTTTCTCCCCAACGAGACCAAAGCACTTAGAGAAAATACATGAAATGAATCTTATTTTGCTAATACAACATGCTAAGACAAAGTAGGATGAAAATTTTATATGTAGGAAACATTTTTTGAGGGTGTTGTAGTGGCGACAACACTTAATGACATGGTAGTAGAATTCTAACTTTTCTTCCTTAGTCAATTCTTCTGTGCAGTTTCTAGTTATTGTGGATGTATAGATTCATTTTTCATACCAATTTGGTTTTCCCACTTGCCTTGTGCACAAACATAGTCCCCTTTTTCCCCTTTTGGGCCAAAGAAAAACTTAAGACCAATACTATCGCAACGTTTCAAATCAAGGAAGGGTAATTTAGTTCGTGATCTTCATATTTTTAGAGTATAATTTTAATTGTCTGGTGTTAATCTGCTGCCAGCATGCCTAGAAAGTACCCCAGAAGAGTCACTACATGAACACTGACATTGCTTTGTTTCCAGCAAGCTTGGACAATACCTTGACAGAGTTGCTTTCTTCACCCCCCCTGCGTAGGAATCATTTCTCTTCTTTCACCCTTTATTTATATATTTTATATAGGATTGTGCATAATAATTTTTTCATTTTATGCACAGAAGAGGGATCCCAACTTATTGAGAGTAGAAGATGTTGTTCCTTCAAATAAGCACATAAAGAACTCTAATTTTGGTTTTCTCGTTTATATTTTCCCCTTATCCTTCTCCACGTGATTGGATAAGGATGGAAAACAATGAAACATAAAGGAACGAGTGCAGGCGTTGGGTTTTAAGAATGGAAAAAAAAAATATCATGGTTCAACACAAAGCTCTCCTTACACAAGAGTCGTATTTCCCATCAAAACTTCATTGACCAAAATAAATAACCAAAATGAATAATAAGTACTAAAGGTTAACCAAATGTTGTAGTGTCACAAGAATCTTTTCAATGTCATCCACATGTAATGAATACCAGGAGCACGTTTACATACGAAATTTATTTACATAAAATAAAATAACGGCGACACATGACCAAATAAAAAAAATAAAATAATAACAAACTATGTATATAGGGTAGGGCACGACCCTAGACCATCATTGAAAATATTTTTTTGAGTCTTTCCATTAACAGGAAGAGATTCAACCTTCCCTTCTAGATATTGGAGATGATATGTGTGTTGTACAACCTTCTCGTGCACTGTGGATGGTCTGATCCACAGGGATTGGAACTTGTATGTTTACCTTTGTCTTCATGGGATTTTCCCCACTTCAATACTAGGTCACCCACACTGAATTCATTTTTCCCTGCAAACTTATTTTCAAACCACCTCTTGATATGACTTTGGTGAAGATAAAAATTCTCCTTCATTTTATTTCTTTCTTCCTATAGCTTGAGAAGGGTTTTTTTACTACTATAAACCAATATGTGTGGCTTAACCTAAGATTCTTTCTATATTTGAAGGGTAGAAAAATATAATAGGAAAAATAATTTTCCATAAACTAGGAAATACAGAGAGGTATTCAGAGAAGGTTTAGGCATGACTCGGTCAGCCCATAAGGCATTCATCAGAGCAGAGTTTCAATTCCTCTTTTAAGAGAAGACAATAATTTTTATAATGTATATAATATTTTTATTGGTTAACTCAACAAGACCGTTTCCCTATAGATAATAATTAGATGAATGTTTCAATATAATACCATTTTCCAATGCAAAATCATATAATCTGAGTGATGAAAATTATGTTGCATTGTTAAAAATAAGTGAAGTTGGAATGCCAAAACTAGTAATGATATTATGCTTAAGGAAGTTGATTACTTCCTAGTAGTTCACTTGCTTAAGTGGAACCACTTATATCCACTGCGTGAAGTAATCTATGGAAGTGGGAATACGGAGGTGTTGCCTCGATGAGTGTGGAAAAATATCACCGATAACATCCAAAAACCATTATTGAAATGGTTCTTTCACAATGATAGGATGCAATGGGGCGATTGAAATATTTACTCAACTAGCACATCTTTGACATTCTGGACACTTTCTAGCATAGGCGTGAGCATATTTGAATAATGTGGGCTAATAAACCAAACTCACATAATTTTTTTCATTGTAGTGCCACTCGCGAAGTGCCCTCTAGCTCATCATGTAGGTCACGCAAAACCTTTTCTGAATCTTGTGCTTCTAAGAATCTGAGCAGTACTCCATTATGGTGCTTTCTAAAAATCACCCCATGTACCAGCTGGTAAGATAATATTTTAATATGACCACCCTATTTTGTAGTGCAGATAAATCATAGGGGAGAGTATCGTGCTTGAGATATCGTTGCATGTCGGCATAACAAGAGGTTGGAGCATTAGTTGTGGGAGCTTTCTCTACATTGTACATCTCGATCTCCTTCTCCCATCCAAATGAATCATCTTCTAGTGTATTCACTACTTCTGCCACTAGCCAACATAGATCATGGCCCTTGATATTGTGAAATAGTTTTA
The DNA here is from genome assembly GCA_034641835.2 of Pinus albicaulis. NCBI lineage: Eukaryota > Viridiplantae > Streptophyta > Pinopsida > Pinales > Pinaceae > Pinus > Pinus albicaulis. The sequence goes on from CM076582.1 coordinate 709,014,792, forward strand.
ATTCGAGATCATACTCTTATTCTAGGTCATCTAATTCACTTTTCTCTCACCAAACTCTTGTTGGACAAAAAATGATTTGACTGCTCGGCGTAGAACAAAGATAATACAATGATTCTTTAAAATATAGGGCTGGAAGTGCTTTTTCTGACTTGTAGACTATGCAATTTTGTTTATCAATGGCAGGATAACTGATTTCAGGTCCTTGTAAGCTAGAAGTCATAAATTATATAGGCCTCTCATTATTCTGATCGACTTTCTGCATAAGAACGGTGAGAAGAGAAGCATCAGAAGCAAAGGTGTAGAGAAAGAAATCCTTGTTGAAATTTTTTAGGTCCCTATATTACTAGTATAGTCCCTTATTGTTGTTAGTGTAACCCCCTTATTGTTATTATTGTACCCTTGTAACCCCCATATTTTTATTATTGTTCCCTTAAATTATTATTGTTAGGTTGGCTAGGATTACATTGTGGCCCCATGGACTTCTATATATAGAAAGGAGGTTTTGTAATTTGAATGATCCAAGAATTGTTCATTCATGTAATGTATTGGAGGTTTCCCCCTCAAAATGGCTTATTTCTAAGGTGTTGATATCTCTTTTCTTCTATTTTTGGAGCTGGTTTCACAACATTTTGTGTCAGAGCTTTGAGATTCTAGGGTTTCGCTGCTCCAAACAGGTCATTGTGCAATTTTCGCAATAACGTTTTTTCTACGAAGGTTCAAAATCTTAAATTTTTAGAGTGTGAAGCAAAAATCCTAAGGAATATCATCACAAAATTTTAGAGCTTGGTTCGCAATATTTTCGAAGATATGATCTATGTAAGTTAGGTCATTTTGCAGGCTCCTGAATTTAACCTAAACAGGTCATCGTGGTATTTTTGTAAATCTTCAAAAATATTCATAGCTCTCTCTCTGAGCATCGGATTGGAATGCTGTAAAAAGTGGCCGCAAACACATGGGATTTTTTTTTTTCTATCAATATCAAAGCCAAAGGATGAAACAGTGACACATGGAAAGTCATACAAGTTTTCTCTACTGAACTAGTCCAAAATTGGGTCATTGTGGGAGATTGGACATAAATTTTCCTTGAAGAATCCAAATCAGATCAGACCTGTGGCGTTTTAAAGAATCTTTAGAGGGATACTACAGGGCTGAAGTTTAGATATTGAGGATCATCAATTATAGAGATAATTCAATTTCAATATCGAGCTCCTCAAAAGCAAGTAAAAGGTGTGTATTTGTTTTTTCAGAATTGCATAAGTCTTGTTTGAAGAATCAAGTTGAATTGATTCCAAGGGCATATTGTAGAATATATATCAATATTGGATTCTAAAATGGCCCCTAAAAAGAATTCAACACCCATTAAGTTTTTATAAATCTCTACTATGACTCGTGAAGAAGAAGAATGGGAACATGACATATCAAAATTACAAGAGCAAGTGCAACAAATTTTGCTCTCACAAAGAGCAACAAAAAATGACATGGAAGTTTTGAAGAAAGGCGTGGAATCTAAGATGGATGGTTTTAAGAATGCCATGGAATCTCAGATAGATGGCATGGAATCTAAGATATATGGCATGGAAGCTGGCATGGAATCTAAGATGGATGACATGGAAGCTAATATCGATGAGAAAATAGAAAACATGAATAATTATCTAAAAGTAGACATGGAAGGTTTGACAAATTTGATACAAGAAATGTTTCCTAATGGTGAAAATATAGTAGTGGAAAATCATTATGAGAACAAAATAAATGTTAATCGTGATTTCATAAAATCTAATGTTGGCAGGAAGAACCACCATATTCCAAAAATGGATATGAGGAAGTTTGATGGAAAGGATCATATAACATGGATACTGCATATGGAGCAATATTTTGATCTGCATAATGTGAAAAACACACAAATGGTACGCATTGCAACTTTACAGCTAGAACAAAATACATTTGTATGGTATCTATGGCTTTGCTCCCGTAAAAAAATTGTCACTTGGTCAATTTTTATGGAGGAAATGATAGCACATTATGAGGATACAAAGAGCAACACCTTCTTTAGCCAATTGATAAATCTCAAGAAAAAGGGTTTAATGGGGGAGCACATTGAGGACTTCCAAAAATTGAATATAAGGGTAATTGATATTCCAGAGGAACACAAGATTGATCTCTTCATAGGTACTTTAAAGGATAACATCCAACATGAAGTTCGCGTTTTGGAACCCGATTCATTGGAGAAGGCATTCAAGTTGGCAAGAAAAATTGAATGTAAAATTATGGCGACAAGGAAGCCTACCACTCACTTCTATAAAGAAGGAAGTGTTGCTACGCCTAGATTTCCACAACCTACAAGGTTGACACCACAACAATTGAAAGAAAAAAGAGCAAAAGGGCTTTGCTACAGTTGTGATAGAAAATACACTAAAGGTCATAAGTGTGCTGAGAAGAAATTATTTTACATAGATTGTGAATAGGAAGAAGAAAATGAACAAGAAGAGGATATACACCAGGAACCAACCCTAGAAGAGGAAGAAATGAATCCGACCATATCGTGTAATGCACTGGCAGGAATTACCACTCCTCAAACTCTCAAGATAAAAGGACATATCAAGAACAAAAAAGGTAATAGTGTTGATTGATTCAGGCAGTACCCATAATTTTATTCATTGTAAGGTAGCCAAGGAATTGAATTGTTTCCTATACCCGGCACTAGAATGTCAAGTGATGGTTGCAAATGGAGGAACTATAAATTGCTCTGGAAAATGCCATAATATCAAGCTAACCATGGGGGAATATGTATTTAATAGTCCAATTCTTTCCATTCCTATGGGAGGTGCTGATGTTGTACTAGGAGTACAATGGTTACAATCTTTGGGGACAGTAGCTTTTAATTTTCAAGAAATTTTCTTGAAATTTTTTTTCAGAAGGAAAGGAAGTCGAATTACGGGGTATTGAAGGGAAGCCAGGAAGGATAATAAGCTCTAATGTCATGACAAAGCTTCTAAAGAAAGAACAACGAGGCGTAATTGCACAATTATGCTCACTAGAAGTTCCGACATCAAAATCATCTATTTCTGCAGATCTCCAACAAGTCTTTGACAATCATTCCAAGGTGTTTGAAACTCCCAAAGGACTCCCACCTATTCGTGATCATGATCATGCTATTCATTTGATTCCAGGAAGTGTTCCTCCAAACATCAGGCCTTATAGATATCCTTACGTCCAAAAGAGCGAAATTGAATGTATGATTGCAAAAATGTTAGAGGCGGGTATAATTCAACCTAGTCAAAGTTCTTTCTCTCCTCCTGTAGTATTGGTACACAAGAAGGATGGATCATGGCGCATGTGTCCAGATTATAGGGAGCTCAATAAGCTCACCATTAAAGATAAATTTCCCATTCCTGTGATTGATGAATTATTGGATGAATTACATGGAGCAATTTATTTTACTAAATTGGATCTTCATTCAGGGTATCATCAAATTAGAATGAAGACTGAAGATATTCCGAAAACAGCATTTCGAACTCATGAGGTTCATTATGAATTTTTGGTCATGCCTTTTGGCCTTACCAATGCACCTTCTACATTTCAAGGGTTGATGAATTCCATTTTCAAACCCTTCCTTAGAAAATTTGTGCTAGTATTTTTTGATGATATACTAATCTACAACAGCTCTTGGAAGGATCATGTTGAACATGTTGACAGGGTGCTCAAACTATTGCAGGAGAAACAATTATATGCAAAAACATCCAAATGTTTCTTTGGAGTACAAGAGGTGGAATATCCGGGTCATATTGTATCTCACGAGGGTGTTAAGGTAGACCCTAACAAAATTAAAGCCATTAAGGAATGGAAAGTACCCACAACCATAAAGCAATTGCGAGGATTTCTCGAGTTAACATGGTATTTTGTTAAGAATTATGGGAGAATAACAACACCTCTAACAACATTATTGAATAAATATGCATTTTCATGGACTCCTGAAGCAACTAAGGCCTTTGAACATCTTAAAGAGGCAATGTGCCTAGCACCGGTCTTAGCTACGCCAGACTTCACAAAAACCTTTATTGTGGAATATGATGCCTCAGGAAATGGAATTGGTGCAGTTTTAATGCAGGAAGGAAGACCCATTGCTTTTGAAAGTCGTCCAATCAAAGGAAAGTATTTACAGAAACCTATTTATGAGAAGGAAATGTTAGCACTACTACATGCACTAAAGAAATGGCGAACTTACCTAATGGGAAGACACTTCAAGGTAAAAACTGATCATGATAGTCTTAAACACTTTTTGGAACAAAGACTATCTTCAGAAGAGCAGCAAAAATGGGTCACAAAGATGTTGGGTTATGACTTTAAAATAATATACAAAAAAGGAAAGCTTAATGTTGTTGCAGATGCACTCTCAAGAAAGAATGAAGAGGTGGAAGCATTGCTTTGTGCCATTTCTATTATCCAACCAGATTGGATAACCGAATCAAGAGATGAATGGAAGAAGGACAAAGATGTATGGACACTCATTCAAAAGTTGCAGCAAGATCCTAGTACATCTGATACATTTAGTTGGAAAATGATTCCTTATGGTACAAATATCGCTTATATCTTTGTAAGAATTCCCAACTAAAACAAAATATTCTTCTGGAATTGCACACTTCTCCTTTAGGAGGACACTCAGGATTTTTAAAAACTTACCACAGGGTGAAGAAAGAATTTTTTTGGGATGGCATTAAATCTGATATTCAAAAGTTTGTGGCAGAATTTTTGGTGTGCCAGCAGAATAAAGTGGAGACAATTAAGACCCCGGGACTTCTACAACCTTTATCCATTCCAAGTCAACGTTGGGAGGAGATTTCAATGGATTTTATCACAGGTTTACCTAAGTCCGAAGGAAAGAATGTCATCATGGTGGTGGTTGATAGACTTACCAAGTATGCACACTTTTGTGCATTATCTCATCCATTTAAAGCAAGTACAGTTGCTACTACATTTATGGACACAATTCAAAAGCTACATGGAAACCCAAGGGTTATTGTGAGTGATAGAGATCCCATTTTTACTGGAAATTTTTGGATGGAGTTATTTTCTTGTTTGGGTACTCAATTAGCTCATAGCTCATCTTATCATCCTCAATCTAATGGTCAAATTGAGATAGTAAATAAATGTTTGGAAGGATATCTTCGTTGTTTTGTATCTGATAAACAAACACAATGGGTCAAGTGGTTACCTCTCACTGAATGGTAGTATAACACTTCCTTCCATACTGCAGCAAAAATGACCCCATTTATGGCACTTTATGGATATCATCCACCATCCATCACATCATCTTTAAGAGAAAATTCGAAGGTTCAAGCAATGGAAGATCACATCGAGCATCAACAAGAAGTTCTCCAACTCTTAAAGGTTAACCTGAATTTGGCACAAAATCGAATGAAACAACAAGCATATCAACATCGCAGCGAGAGAAGTTTTGATGTAGGAGACTGGGTATTTTTACGGCTACAACCATACAAACAAATGTCCCTCAAGCAAGCTAAGAAGAATAATAAATTATCGCCAAAGTACTATGGTCCTTACAAGGTGTTGCAAAATATTGGTACTATGGCATACAAATTGGAGCTTCCTGCTTCTTCACGAGTGCATCCAATTTTCCATGTTTCATGCTTAAAGAAGGTTATAGGTGAAAATATTCTAGTTCAAAAAATATTTCTACAACTTTATGAGGAATGAAAAATCATATTGGAACCTGAAGTGGTCATGGAAACAAGAACTCAACAGCTACGGAATCGATCAATTTCAGAGTATCTCATCAAGTGGAAGAACTTACCCACTAAATATTCTACATGGGAGGATGAGAATTTTATACAGAAGCACCCAGAGCTACTCAAGCATTGAGGACAACACTTTTTTGAAGGAGGGGGGAATGTTAGGTCCCTATATTACAAGTATAGTCCCTTATTGTTGTTACCCTTATTGTTACTATTGTACCCTTGTAACCCCCATATTGTTATTATTGTGCCCTTAAATTATTATTGTTAGGTCGGCTAGGATAACATTGTGGCCCCATGGAATCCTATATATAGAAAGGAGGTTTTGTAATTTGAATGATCCAAGAATTGTTCATTCATGTAATGTATTAGAGGTTTCCCCCACGAAGTGGCTTATTTATAAGGTGTTGATATCTCTTTTCTTCTATTTTTGGAGTTGGTTTCACAACAAAATTTGGTTTGTACATGGCTGGTAATTCCAATATTTCTTGCTTAATACGATAAAATGAATCATTTCCCATTTTTTCCCACTTATACATTTCATTTTTCTTCGCCATCTCATGCTTGGGTTTCACTATTTGAGTGTAATGGGAGATGAGCTTGTAGAGAAAATTTATCTTCCCCAAGAAGGACTACATGGGCTTCTTATTCACTAGGAAGTGAATCTATGTGATAGCCTTGACACTTTCATCATCCATTTTAATACCACTTTTCACTATGATGTGGCCCAAGATATTTTCCTTGGGCACTGCAAAAATGCTCTTCTTGGGATTAAGAGATATCCCGTATTTTGAACATCGGTCAAAGATTTTCTTAAAATGGCATAGGTGGTCATATCTCTTTCTCGAAAACACTTTGACATCATCAAGATACATTATTATTCTCTAACCAATAAAACCATGAAATTTTATGTCCATCATATGTTGAAATGTTGCACTGACATTAACCAGGCCAAATGAAATTACTCTGAATGTGAACGTGCACACTTGGTTTGGAGGGTTGTCTTCAGTATGTTAGGTTCTAAGACTAGAACCTGGTTGTAACCAGAAAACCCATCGAGCAAAAAAAACATTTCTGACCCTAATATTATCTGTAATATCTGCTCCATTGAGGACACCAAATAATTTTCTTTGTCTAAGGTGCGATTGAGATTTCAAAAATCCACGCATAGGTGAATTTCCCTGAACTTCTTCCTTACTGGGACGAGATTAGAAATCAATGTTGAATGTTGTACTTTATAAATGATATGCGCATCTATAATCTTCCTTAACTCCTTCTAAATTAGGGGCTCAAGTGTTAGATGCACTTTCTGCAACTTTTGTTGAAAAGGCATGGCCACTTCTTTTACTTTAATAATATATTGTATTATTCACGTGTCATAGGTTTTTAGCTCATCATATGTCCACATGAAGAAATCTCGATACTCCTTAAAAATGAGGATGAAGGCTTTTGACTCTTTAAGTGTGAAACAAGTACCGAGACTGACAAACTTTGGATCACTTTATGTACCCAGATTAATCTATTCATGCAATAAAGTTGAATTCTGATTTTTCACATTCACGGATCCTCGAAAGCGATTCTACAATTCATATAAATTTTCTAATGATACCACACCCTTAGGAATGGGGTTCCCCATGTTTACTTGAGACACATATTATAGTGCTTTATCATTCTCATTCTCATCAATGAATACATCTTTGAACACATCAACGTTTTTCATGAAATGTAGTATCTGTTGGTCATCATTGAAAACATACAAATTAGTGATATTATCAGGGACGGATGGCTTATAAAAAATTTCAATATAAATATAGTTCCTAAGCAGTGACAACCTAGAAGCAAAATTTTCTAATGCATTCACAACTACTTTACACACTCTAGGAACATATACAGTATTAAAAGCTTGGAATTGAGAAATAAAATGCCATGCCTCTTTTTGATAACTTTTCAAATTAGGTGACACATAATGTATAGTATTTTGTACCCATCGTAGGATGATCTCAATGTCACCTATTTCTTTAAGTACCTCAACTTTGAGGTCAATGTATTTCTATAAGCCCAAGATGAGTGCTACATATTATGAAGTGTTATTCTTACAATCAAATTCCAAGCAGCTAGATATCAAGTGTTTTGTCTATCACGGGTCTATTAAAACACAACTAGCTCCAAAGCCCTCCTACATCTTAGAACCGTCAAAATAAAAAGTCCACAAATTCGAATTATCAGGGATACATCCTACATTAGGACTTCTATTATCTTTTTTACATAGGTCATTTCTGCTAGTTGGACTAGGAAGGATTTCCAAGTATGTCTGGTGGGATGGGGAAAGGTTGAGTAAGGTATCACCCAAGGTCAGTATGTAAAAATAAATTTCCAAAAATTAGATCTGCAAAAGAAACATGCTCATTTTTCCCCTCGAAGGGTGTAACAATATGTTTCATATAATTTTTTGATTCCACCAAGATTTGGTTATTGTTTCCCTTATACGGAAGCCACAAATGCAACTAGTCTATAGAAAAATATATCTATAAATTTATGGACCAATCTCTACTCAAAAATACACCATAGGATTATGGGATGTCCACAATTACTATGTTTATGCATTGGTGAACTCGTTGATCAGATGATAGGAGAATAAGGACATTTCTGAGTTCATTGATGGCTTGGAAAATAGATCTGTCCAACTGAATAATCTCTACATCAGTCTTATCCCATTTAGCATTGATTTTATTAGCTACAAACATTGGAATTATGTTTACGAATGCACCATAATCAAATAAGCAATTGTGTACATGATAATTAAAAATTTCGAAAGTCAATAAAAGAAGAGGGCATAGTGTGTTATCTTATCATTCTAATGCATTAAAAACTGACTCTAGGGGACTAGAAGACTTACCATATCCCTTCTACGAAGAAGCATTATCGCCTCAGGAAGGTTGGTTACGAGCTCGGACAAGCAGTTCCTACTCGCTTTTGATCTTTGTGAGCTCGAAGATTTAAATATTAGCATGATCTTTATTCATGTCTTTGACTATATTACAACCTAAGTAGCGAGAATTTCCGAAGTGTCTAGAGGAGTGGCTTTACTTGATATTTCTGGAATGGTGGAATTTTTTTTTTTTATTGGCAGAAGTGTTCTTTTGAGCTGAGTTGACAAGTAGTGTGATTTTTCTTTAAAAAAATTCTTTTAGTTTTTGCATCATCAACTCTTGTTTGGAAACTGGCCCTTGGCTCCTCAACTTATATCGACTATATTTTTTTGGGGTTAGGGCCTCACTTAGTCGTTGCTCTTTGTCATATTTAATTTTAGCTATGAACACGAAACTGAAAGCATTCACTATGTGCCCGACACTCATAGTATCTTCAGCCACAATGTTTTCTTCCTTTTCTTCCATTTGACTAATCTCCTCATCTGAAAGTATTTTTTCAATGATATGCGCAACCACTGTGTTCATGTTTTTATTTGACTAAGGAAATGTCTTTTTTTAATGATATTATTGATGAAAAGAACAATATTGGTCCATACCCATAATTTCAACATTCAACACAACATTCAAGCTCTGTGCAAACTTAGCTGGCTGATTGTTGTTGTTGTTGTTGTTGTTAGTAGTTCCTTAGGAAGTTGAAATTTGTGGGCTTGCTAGTGACGGTGGTCTCACTTGACCTCTGTTTTAACTCTAACAACCCATTGTATAGATAATTGATATTCTGGGTGTAGATTTAAATATTAGTGGCTTCTTTATCCTCAGATTTTCTTGAAGAGGCCTGAGACCTTTTACCTGTCTCTTTGGAGTCTTTTGATGGTTCATTTTTGACAATGACTCCAATTGAGAGTAAGTCCTTTTCAACCGAAATGGATTCTTCGAAACTTTCAACCAAATTTTATTTCATAATTCTCCTCAAGAACTGTGCAATTCTTGTTGAAAAGGAAAAAGTGTAGTAATCAATTGTGATGGATTCGTGAGTTTTTATATTCGTAGGAAATTTTTTCAATATGTGATTGAACCTTTGATTAAAATATTTAAATTTTTCTTTCTGCTCCACCTTCAAATTTCCCACCTTATTTAATAACATTGTTGAGGTTTTGTCATGAGTGAGCTTTTAAAGGAATAACTTCTTAAACCCCTTCCAATTCTAAATTGATTTTGGAGGAAGATTGTGGTACAAAAAAACTACTCTACCATATAAGTTTACAAGGAAAGAGTCTACATGCAACATCATTGTATCGTACCTCGATCATTTGTAGGTGTAGATAGAAGTTATCGAAATTATCTTCCACTTTGATTTCTTTTTCAGGGTCATTCTTTGTTAACATTATCTTTCGGTGTCTCAGCATCATTTTTAAAATACTCAGTAGAGAAAGTGGGCCCTGAGACACCCAATCTATATCTTGGTCTACCATGTTTTCATTTTTATGCTCCTCCTCTTCTTAAAAATGTGAGGAATCTTATTTGTGACCACCTAACGCCTAGATAGTGTCATATGAGAGCACAATTTTGTCCCCATCACTCCAATTAAAATATGGAGCCTGCTCTGGTTTCTCTGTGTTTTTGTAGATTTTTCTAGCTCTTCAAGGGTGGCGAAAACCAAATATTCGACTATAGAAACCACTACCTCAGTAGGATTTATATATTTCCTATTTGGAAAATAAGGAATATTATGTGCTACATGGATTAATCAAATAACCTTTTTAAAGAAACGGATTATAGGTCATATTTCCCAGATTTTATCATAATAAATTTCACATTTTTGTTTTGGACTGGGCTGAGAAGATCCACTAGCTTCACGAATACGAGTTAGAGAGGTGCTCAAAATGCTACCTCCTTGAAAAAAATAAGTAAGATGAGGGTTGGTGTTTATGAATGATAAAAATATGGCTACCCTCCTTCTAGAGCCAAAAATGTTGACAGTGTTGGACTTGCCAACATTCAAATGGGTCTCCCCAATATGTAGTCTAAATCAAACCTCGCATCATATGGGATAGGAGCCCCATCTAAAATATGGCCCAGTTATTGTTTTATTAAGGTTTTCCCTGGCTTTAGCTGTTAGCAAGAGAGAGGATCGAATATATGCCTTTGAAAATCAAGTATGTGTGCCTGGTGAATGTTCAGTTGTAGGTGTGTGAAGGTTCTTATACTGAGGAGGGAAGAGAAAGTGAGCCTATAAGAAAGAGGTATTAGTTCCACCTTAGAAGAGATGCACGTAAACAATAAATATTTGTCTAACATCAAAAAGAATAGTCCACAAATACAAAAAGTTCATTACAACCATTACAACACATTCTCAATATGATAAGCACTAAAAGAATCGAAATAGTTCAAGTACTTTAGTACAAGTGAAAAAAAATATGAAGCATAAACATTCGCAAAATTTTCTTACAAATATTCATAATCCATGCATGAAGAACATACTGGCCATCAAGCTTCATATATTAAGTAAAATTCCAAAGACACATGTATACAATGAACACCACTAGCTCCAACAATGGAGCGTTGGAGCCACTACTTGCTCCCCAAAAGAACTAACTAGTCTCTCTGATGCCTTATCAAGATGTAGGTGACCTAGCTCATAGTGGAAAAAAAGAGGGTTTAGAGAGTGGATACTTATGCATGGAGTGGAGTGAGGGTTAGGAGTGGTAATTATGGGAAAAAAATGATTTTAATGCTTTTCTTGAAGGTGAGTTTCCTTTCTCTCGGATGAATTTCTTGTAGCAATACAGGGTTTCCTGTAGCACTACAAGAAATCTTGTAGCACTACAAGAAATCCTGTAGCACTTGCAGAGAAGAAAAAAAACATGGGATTTTTTCTCACTTGAAGGGAGAAATGGATCGTTGGATGCATGTTGGGGTTGCTCATGGAGTGGGTAGGTAGAGAAAAGAGAGAAGAGAGGAAGAAAACTTCTCCTCTTTGTTGAAACCATCCTTGATCAACAACCTACAAAACAAAAATAAGTGAGTATATAAGTGTTGTTTTCATCTTTTATTTTTCTATTTTTTTTCTTTGTTTTTCTCTCTCTCTTTTTTTTTTGAAGACTGGTGGGTTGTGATCCAGGTGGATATTTTTAGCCACCCGCCTATTCCACCTGGGGCCCCACCATTATTTCTTTCAGTTTTTTAGTTTCCTTAATTGTAGCACAATTTACTATTTTTAGCATTTTTTCAGGTCTTGAACTTCCAAAGCTGTTTTGAGGCCCTTCATGTTTCTCACATGAAAAGTTGTAGTCCTTAGATATATCTTTCTAATGAGGTATTGTCCGCGTCAAACATAAATCATACGACGGAGTTACGTCCCCGGGAAGATTGATGTACCAATTTACCCGAACGAGGCCCATAGTTTTGGCGCTTTATCTCCTAGGGTTAGGTTTTTGGATGTTTATGGTTTTCCATTATTTCTCAATAATAAATAATCTGTCGAGCCTCATTGTAACATAGTTCAAAGGCCTGTAGCCACCACATCTCTTCTCAGAGATAAGCTACCAACAGCCTAGCTAGTTTATTTCCATTATGTCTGTAATCATATTTTAGTTATTTGTTATTAGTGAAATGAAGTTTTATTTCTGCCACATCTCTATTTTTATGTGTATTTTTGTATTTCATTTTTTTCTCACATAAATCTAGATCAGTGGTATCAAAGAGGTCTTCTCTTTCTCGATCGTTCTTTTCATGTCCCCAACAAGGTTGGGGTATAAAGTGTTAGGGCTCTATCTGGTTGAACCTTTGCAAGATCAGCCTCGCAAACCCCGACATCCACCCATTGGGGAAGAAAATAAATATTAAGGAGAAGGATATCCTATCAAAATATTGCTCGATGATTCCCTTGAGAAACAAAGGTATGTGATGATGAATAACTTTTCCCATATACTTCAATGATTTCCTATCAGCGACACATTTACATCCAGCAGTCACTCTAGAGGCACTACTCCTTTTAAGGTACAGGTAATATTTGACATTCCCATATTTGAGAGAAAAATATATGTAAATGCCATAGATATATGGTTGAATATATTAGAAGGATATTTCTCGGTTCATGACTTTTCTGACCGGGAGAAGATTATTTTTTCACTCCTCAAAGTCATCCCCCATGTCAAGGACTAGTGGGAAACCTACTGTGAGAAAAAGGAAGAGGAGGAACCCTCTCTGTTCTTGGATGTACCCATTTGGTATTATTTCTGAGATAGAATCAAGGAACAATGTTCTCTTATGGGGAGCTATGAGGAAAATTTCATATAATGGACTATGCTACAGCAACAAAGGGATCAAGATGTGCATGAGCTGAAGAATCTGTTCCATACCATGTGCACAAAGTTGGGTATCAAAGATTCAGAGAAACATTTGGTGTTGAAGTACCATAGTTTTCTACATAGATATATTCAGTAGGAAATGGAGTTCCTCATCATATCCTCTCTTGGTACGACATTACCGGTATGTTGCCAATATTGATCAGAAATTCAAACAAAAGGAGCGAGACTTTGGATCTACGAATCAAAAGAAAGGGAAAGGTGCCCCCAAACTATATAACAAAGGAAAAATCCAAGGCATGTCGGCCCAAGACAACCTGTGAAAGCCGCAAGAAAATAACATGACCATGAAGCTAAAGGACACAGGAAAGTGGTGTGAGTTCCATAAGAGCTCCAATCACAACACAAGTGAGTGTCGGGTCAAGCAGTCACTGGTGGCCTAGATGAAGGATTGTAAATCAGATGCATGCTCTGACTCTGAATCATAACCTGATAAGGAGAACCCTTACACCAATTTTTGGTTATCTAACCTGTTACTATTATATGTACCAAAGTACACCATGTAAGACCAATTTTACCCTAGTAAAATTGCTTTCACTATGAAAAATAACTTAGTAATCCATAATTAATTATGTTTTTTATGGTCTAAACAGGAAACCCTGTGAGAAAATATTGAATAAATCCCTATTTGTTTGATTTTCCTCAAGGGATAATTAATTAAACAAAAATTTAATTAATATTCCTAGTCATATTTAACCCAAAACAGGAAAATTAATTAGATAAATCACTATTTATCTTATTATTTTCTAGGAATAACTATTTAAACATTATTTAAATAATAATCCTCGTTAAATTTGACTAAATAATTCATAAATAATTGAATAAATCACTATTTATTTAATCATTACTCAACCATATTCTTAAAATAATAAATAAATCATTTATTTATTTATTTGTTGAGGAGGTAAATCCCCTCTGTGGACAGAGCCGATCCCACTAGCCCAGATCGGGTCTAGCAACAATCAAGTCACGTAATGATGTAGGTTCCTAGTTACAAAACGACAAAAATCATAACGAGTAGCCTACCTCAAATCCCACGCAGTGGTTGTCGAAGAAAAGATGATGTTTCTCGTCCCTCGCCTGGTAGATCACGATCCTTCCGTTCGACACGTCCAAACACCTACACAAATTCAAGGAAACAACGGCATACAACATAAAATCTAAAGCATGTAACCGTACATCAGTTAGAGAGGATATAATTCACTGCATAAGAAAATAAACACATGAATGGAACCATAATCAGAGTCGCTTATATTATAAATAACAAAGTAAATGTTACAACCCAATGCTCTGATGCTATGATCTTCCTTCGGCGGGGCTGAAAACGGAGCACATCTCAACAAATCCTGTCGGGAATCTAGACGAAGCTCTCTCTCTTCAGCTTGGCTCTCAATAGCTACCTGGCTATAGTTTCCTTCCCACAAGTTCATCTAGCTTGCTAATGGAGAAGGCAAGATTTTATATATGGAGGAAAGGGATTTGGGATCCCTATAATCATGGGATAGGCCGTATCTCTAAGGAATATTCCATGATAGGTGTAAAACCACTTCTTATACATGGAGATCTAGAGCCAAACCTCCCAAATCCTTTTGATGACTCGTTCAGGAGTTTGTTGGAATCAAACTTCCACCATTTATTTTAAAAAAAAATCCCTTATTAATCTTGGTGTGAGTGAAACACAGGGACAGAGCACCATTTGGCATGCCCTCTAGTGTGGATTTCCCCCATTGGCATGGGGGCTGAACTGGCTAGTCGTGCCAAGGCTAAAACATCTATTTTTGGGGTTTTTCAGAGGATACTTTCTTCAGGAGAATGTTTTTCCTTATGAAAGAGGATGTCATGAAGGTGGTTTTAGGTCATGTCACTGCTCACAGGTCACAGGAATATCCCTCCAATGTGCGGGACGAGGGATTGCAGGGACGATGAAAAAATGATGTGTAACAGATACCCCCTAAAGCATGAGGTCCGAGAGAGAGGGAGGGGTGAAATGCTTTATGAGAACACGCCCAACTGAAAACACCGTCGTTGGAAATCCTGCAAAGACAAATACAACCTGTATCTCAGATACATGATATGTGGTATGGGCGCAACCATCCAAAATAGAGTGTACAAAAACCGGGATCCAAGGCATGGACGGAGCCATCCAGTAAAGAAGGATCAATAAGTAGACTCAGGTATGGTCGTAGCCATCCAATCAAATGAGTCATGTAACTAATCATGATAACCCACAAAAATTTGTAGCTTGGATTTTATCAGACAAAACCCAGGGTCTTTCGCTCCATCTCAACCCGAACAGAGTACAAGTCTCAACATGTGAATAAGTGAGTTGAAGTCTAACATGCAAGAACATCGTCTGATTACTAGCCAATAATGAAAGTCGTTAAAAGACGCGAGAGGTACCACCAATAATGAGGACGGCCCTCAAGGTACTATAGGTACAATCCACAGAATGTGAACAGTGAGCTAGCGTCAAACACCCGCAGAATCATTCATTCGAAGGCCAATAATGAAAACCTTGCGTCGAATGCGAAGAACCTGCCATTGAGGCATGCAGGCTCCAAGGTACCTGAAGGGAGTCTCTAGATCAGCTTCCTGGATAATGAGCTGAAGTCGACAGGAAGTGACCTTGATCAAAGCTGGGCTGTAGTGTTTCCCACATCATTGATGCGAGATAGAGGAACATGATGTTTGTGAATCAAGATCAGTAGAGAATCAGAGGGAGGTTGAGAACTGTAAAGGCCAACTTCTCTTGAAAATATCAGCGGCACGACAGTGGATTTGGCAGTATTTGACATCAAAGGATATGAGGTTATGATGACATGGAAAAGAGAGGATGAGTGGTCAAAATAGACTACCCAAACCCACGGAGGCAAGCAGAGAACGAGATGATATGTCTCCAACCCGACACGAATGTAGACAAGTGCCATGTTCAAGAGCGACATACTGCTGACACGACGGTGATACTGGTTCCATTTTTCCCCACCATTTCTGGCAAGTACCCCAATTATTTTTTGAAACAAGCTTGAAGGGGATAGCATATGCTTGTGATATAAGTTTGTCCTTCGAACAAATCCAACCTAGTACATTTAACGAGCCCTAGGAAGGAAGAACTCGAGTATCGTTATTATGACGAAGTCCGATGTCATCAGGTTTTAACGAGTCTGACAAAGGAAGAACTCGACGTCTTTTCATGTTTAGAGAGTTTGAAAAGACACAGAAAATAAAACTCCAATAGTCCCTTTTCGTAGATAGATCCTCAGATCTGAAAAGGTAGAAAACTATGTCTGAGAAAACCTCCTAGCCGCGATAGCCTACGGTATTCCTTTTTCGTAAATAATCTATCCTAGCCCGAAAAAGGGGTAAACGTATACTGGGTAGATGTCGTTTCGCATCCAATTTAACGAGATCAAAACGACAAGCGACTCAGCAATCATTTCATTTTTAGAGAGTCAGAAAAGAGCTGAAATATGACTCCAGTAGTGAATTTTTCGTGTTTTTACCGACTCCGAAAATGTATTAAATACAACTCGTGTCGTCATCCTAGTCACGCAAAAACCTGTCGTTGCACAAAAAGCAAGTGTAAAACCCATTTTTCGACAAAAATATGATAAAATATTGGAAAAATAAGCTTCAAAACCTAATTTGATTTCAAAAAGTTATAAATATGACCAAATAGTAAAAACATATTTACTTTTTACTTTTTACCTCTTGTGTAGAGCGATAGTGAGTTATTTCCCTACGATCTTGTGGTGACGATTGTTGACGATCCAGTGCATCATTTCAAATCCCATCTTTTCCAGGAAAGAGTCGCTTCCATTAGCTACATTTTAATTCATATTTCATAGCTTTCCATCGTGGTTTGGCATCCTAAGGGAGGATTTGCAAATTTAGGGCTTCCACGGTTGGCGCGGGTATGAGGCATGGACCTGTGTCAACCGATCTCTTTTTGAAAAGGGGTCGCGCCAGCTAGCGCGATTGTCAACAAAACAGTCGCGCCAATAATGCAACCTCATTTTCTGCTCGAATTTGAAAAAAATTGAACCAATCAATTGAACTTTTGAATGCCCAAGGGATCTTATGATGTGCTTATGACCAATTTGATGTAGGTATAAAGCCACAATGGTGATTGAATGGAAATAAAGGGAGCATAGTGAACAGGACAAAATGGAAATGGGGAATGAGCAATGGATGGATGCTCTCCGGAATTGCGGATTAAATAAATTCTTCTTGACACCATGTCTCAGGGCACAACCTGAATTGTTACAATATCTGTTAAGTATCTGGGATGAGAATGAAGAGAAGTTTAGGCTTCGAGATCAAGTGCTTGAACCCGAAGTTTCCAATGTCTATTTCATCACTAGATTGTCTCGTAGAGGTCCAATTCCAATCATGACAGGTACCAGGCCTTCTAGCGAGAAGATGCCAATGGTTATCGAAAGAGTGTGCCCAGGGGCACAAATAGGATTAGGTAGTGGTAAAGTGGATATTCACACTGTTCCCGATATAGCATTCAGAGTGGTGCTACATACTATTACACGGGCTGCGGGGTCGCAAGCTTCGCATGAGGCTACCAAAACACAGATCCTCCTGGCTTCAGAATGTATGAACCTGACAATATTTGATTGGGCCACAACCGTAACCATGAATATCAAATGAAAATTGACTAAATGTAAAAATTCCAAACTGAAGCAGTTTGGGTACAGGTATATCTTGGTATCATTCATCCTAGAATGACAACCTATCTTCCAGGGCTAGGGGGCGATAGTCACGGATCCACCTTTGAGAGAGCCACGGATGGCTCGGTGGGTAGCACTGATGCCCAGAGCAGGAGGGGGCCAACAAATTTCACGGTGGCCCGAGTTCTTTGGATGGCTCCAGTGATAGTTGATCGTCATAGAGGACTGGCCCTATGCAATTACTAATTTCACAGGAGACCCATACCTTCCACTCCTGGAAGGAGAGGAATGGGATGAGGAGCTGGGTAAGACTCTTTCTGATTTTATGAATTTTATGATTTTTTTGGGTATACATGCATGTTCTAACAATTGATCCTATATGTATGCAGATGTTGGCCCAGAGAGGCCCGTCGGGATGTCGTCGATCGCACGGAGGACCCCTCTCGCTTATGACCCTCAAGGTGAGGGGGGCGAGGGGAAAGAGCTAGTTCAGAACTTAGAGGGAATCGCCCGTGGGATTCTTGATTATGCTTGCCTAGCTGATGTCCCTATGGCACATCAGAGGCACACCGTGGGGGTGCCTAATCACCTTCATTATTTACTGAGGCAATTGGTGTGGGTAGTAACATGCTACCATGAGGACCATGTTGATTAGTCACCTAGTCTTTTCATATGCATATGTTCGAGAAACATGTTGTCTCCAGACGTTATTAAAACAGACATGTATATTCTTGGATTTTATATGATGCACACACTGTAAAAATTCGATATATATATATATATATATATATGTCTATTTCTGCATGGATCTTTTTCACATATGATGATGCTTTTACAAGTTGCGTAAATGTCTATCTAATACCATGTTAGCTATTGCTTATGTTAACGCATTAATTCGTCTGGGTATATGTTTATATGTGATGTAATCAAAATTTATTTCCAGTAAACGAATACGTAGATAAAGTCTTAAAATGGATGGGTTCTTAACTGAATAATGACCATTGAGTTGTAACACTACAAGATGTGAGTCTAGATATACAAGTAATGCACGAATCCCGAGGTTAACGGCCTCATTCAATAATTCCAAAATGGCACTATATTTCGCGACATTATTTGTAGCAGGCCCTAGACAAACACCTTGTAAATTAACTAATTCACCAGCATCATTGTAGATTACCCAAGCTGCTGAAGACGGATTCCTAGTACTGCGGGAGGCACCATCCGCGAAACCGACATAAGGAGTAATAAACATCTGCATAATCAGGAAGACCCAATTAGCAGAAAGATGCTTACAAAGCACACCACACCACACATTCACAAAAATGAAGCAATCACGTATGTACACACACTACACAAAAATGATTCAAGCGTAATACTTCTTTAGGTACAGCCCATTCCTAGGTTGCTCCAAAGGAATACCTTCATAATCGATTAGCTCATAGGTCCCATTTTTCAATACACGTTTAACGATATAGGGTCCATGCCACATAGGCTGGAATTTTCCTACCCTAAGCTTATCATGTGCTTGATCATACAAAAGGACGAGGTCCCCTTCGATAAAAGAGCGTGGAGAAACCATTTGATCGAAATGAGCTTTAACGCGCTTTTTCTATGCCTCAATAACCAAAGCAGCCAAGCGACAAGTTTCGTCCAGTCTTTCCAGATACAAGAGACGTTCTTCCTTTGGGGAAGTGTCAGGCAGTAATTCCACAACCAAATTCAATGAAGGAATCTTACATTCAACTAGAAGAGTAGCTTCCAGACCATACACCATCTGGAAAGGTGTGAATCCAGTCACGCTCTTCACTGACGTTCGGTAGGCCCAGAGAGCTGAGAAAAATTGGAGATGCCAGTTGGATTTGTGTATACCAATTGTTCGTTGAAGAATCGTGACAAGCACCTTGTTCACGGCTTCAACCTGGCCATTTTCATGAGGGTAGTATGGCATCGAGTTGTCATGACGCAAGCCGAACTTTGATGTCAGCTATGCCATCATGTAGTCCCTAAAATGAGTGCCATGATCGGTGATGATGTCTTGAGGAATGCCGAAACGCGTGATCACATGGTTGAAAATGAATAGAGTGGTTGTCTTACCGTCAGCAGCTAATGTAGGCATCGCCTCAGCCCACTTGGTGAAGTAGTCTATGGCAACGATGATATAAGCATGCCCCCCAACCGAGTGAGGGTTACATGTCATAAAATCAATGCCCCATTTGGTGAAAGGGCCTACGGTAATGACAAGATGTAAAGGGAGGGGTGGCACATGCATCTTGCATTGGAAGATCTGGCACACATGACACTTCCTTACTGCAACAATACAGTCTTTAAATATAGACAGCCAGAAGTAACCCGCACACAAAATCTTCTGGGTGGTAGCATAACTGGACATGTGAACGCCACAGGCACCACTGTGACTGTCATTCAGGACTTTCTCAGCCTCTTCCAAGGTTAAACATCGGCGGAGCATAGAATCGAATCCGACACGATATAAGGTATCTCTGACAATGCGATATGGTTGTGATTGATGCCGAACATGACGTCAAGCATCCTTCGTCAACTCGGACCGGAAGGTAGATGTATGAAGGTACACGATGATATCACCATACTAAGGATCGAGAGTACTGATTAGAAAGAGAGTTTCATCCGGGATATGATCCTCGGATTGAGACAGAATAGAGTCGGTAGGGAGAGAGCAGATGAGGTCAACAAAAGCCTATGACTTCGTTTATTTGGAAGTAGTGAACTCCAAATCGAACTCCTGAAGGATCACAATGTAATGTTCCCAATTTTAGCCTCAAGCTAAAATGGAACGTTATAGTTGCACATTTTATTTTTGTTTAATAAAATGGGGGAGGAGACACCTTAGCCCCTTTTAGATTAAGAAATAACACTCCTAATGTGAAAGTGGAGTGAATAAAGTAGTTGAGATAAACACCAATAGTGTGAATGGAACCGAGCTCACTTGGATTAGTCATCTTTGACTAAAGTCAACAGCGCTGCCTATAGAGGAGAAGCTTCCTAGAGAAGTTGTGCAGTTTTGGAGGGAAGAGCTTCACATGAGGCTGGAAACCATAACTGGTGGGACCATGGTGGAGAAGATTTCTCTCACTTTATATGGAGGAGATAGTAGCCCATTTTCATTATGCTATGTTTTATATTTCAGACAAGGATCTACAAAATCTTGCATCCCCGGGCTGTTTCGCAGGGTGATGGTGCCCTCGGGCACTAGGGTGTTCCCGGTCGGGAATCCCTACCTCTCCTCAAGGAAGGATGAGGAATGAGCTGATTTTCCTCAATCTGGCATTGGCCATAGTTACATTCATATTCTACGGCGTTATTTCTGCAGCATGAAGGATGTTGTGTAGCTGGGTGTAGCTACAGAGGAACTCATGGAGTCTCTCTTGTCTAGTTTTCTTCAGTGGAGTAGTGATCTATTCATTGGAAGAGCTGCAAGGAGGATTTCCGGGCTTCATTTCAGATCAGTGGCATGAGGCCACACTTCTATCATCTCCCACTGCACATTCCATGAGAGAAACTACGTTATTTTGGAGGAGGAAGTGAGAGAGGGGTTTCTGGAGCTTCACGGAGGATGTTTTTGAGACAAAGGGATCAGCCCTTTGTATTGGAGACATTATCAGAGGAAGGAAATCAGATTTCATATCAGCCATAGTGATGGAAACAAAACTGAAAGTCACCCCTGAGAAGAGATTGTCTACTGTAGTCGTGGCTTTGTCAACATTTCTCTTCTCCTTCTTCTTCTTCTCTTCAATGCATCCGAAGAATACAAATTATATACATTACAGTGCGTCTCTTCGGTTCCTTTGTGAGGACAATTTTAGGAAATAAAAAGCCTAATTACAATAATTCAACTAACTGAAACATGACAGATGGATCGAATCTAACTATTCGACTTCTACAAATTCTAACTAATCTAAATGACACAGTCAGCTGAGGTATTGACACCTAGCTGTTACATTTCAAATATTTTCAAACCCTCCTAACCACAACATGTGGACAAAACTTCCTACATTTCTGGCTAGTATCTAATGCCCCTACATCAGACTCCCGAGGGCAATCTTCTTCATGGGCTCCTGTCCATGAGCTCTTCCACTGATCTGCCTATCTTCTGCAACATTCCTTCAGTCATCCAAGTGGCATCTTCCTCTGGCTTGTCCTTCCATTTGATTAAGTACTGAAAGTACTCTTGTCCTCTGGTCCTCTTGAGCATTCTTTTGTCCAATATCTTCTCTAGTTGCAATGGTTGTGCTGGAGGTAGCTGATCTTTCCACTCAATCTGTCCCTTGTCTGCTGATCTTTCTTCTGCACCATCATCTTCATAATTGTACAAATATGCAACATTAAAAATGGGAGGTATTCCAACATTAGGAGGTAATTCAATCTCATAAGCATTTGCAGGAAAATTTCTGAGTATCTTGCATGGCCCAATATTTTTGAACTTCAACTTGTTATACTGCTTCTTTGGGAATCTCTCCTTTCTCAAGTGTGCCAAAACCAGATCTCCTACTTCAAAATGAACTTCTTTACTGCTCAAGTCTACTCTACTTTTGTATTTGATGCTGCTTGCTTGTAGTTTTTGTTTCACTTGTTCATGTATGGCCTGGATCTCTGAAGCAAATTCCTCACCATCTGCACTCCTTAGCTCTGCCCTTCCCAAGTTTCTTAACCCTGATATTCCTCTGGGGTGCATTCCATAGATAATATGGCATGGGCTCTGCCCTGTGCTTCTGTTTGGTGAGTCATTATATGCATATTCTTCCTGGGGAAAAATATGATCCCACTGCTTGGGATGCTCTCCTGCAAGACTTCTCAACAAATTTCCCAGACTCCTATTCACTAACTCAGTTTGTCCATCAGTCTGGGGATGATAAGCTGAGTTGAAATTTAGTTTGGTACCAAGTTTCTTCCACAGTGTCCTCCAAAAATGACCCACAAATATGGTGTCTCTATCTGAAACAATGCTCTTAGGCAACCCATGTAATCTAACAACTTCTTTGAAAAACAAGTTAGCAACATGGGCGGCATCACTAGTTTTATAGCATGGAATAAAATGTGCCATTTTGGAGAATATGTCCACTACAACAAAGACTGCATCATTCCCTCTCTGAGTCTTGGGCAATCCTAGAACAAAATCCATACTCACCATGTCCCAAGGCCTATCTGGAATAGGCAAGGGAGTGTACAATCCTGCATTCTGGCTCCTTCCTTTAGCATATTGACAGATTTTGCAATTCTTCACAAACTTATCCACTTCTGTTCTCATCCTGGGCTAGTAATAGAAGTGACTCAGCTGCTCATAGGTTTTTTCAGTACCAAAGTGTCCAGCAAGTCCACCACTATGCTTCTCCTTGATCAGATTTTCTCTCATGGAACATTTTGGTACACACAGTTGGTTTCTTCTGAATAGTAAGTCCTCCTGCAAGAAATAATCTAGCCACTGGCTTCTATCTGTTAGAACAGGGTTACAACATGCCTCAAATGCTTCCTTAAAATCTGAATCTATTTTGTACAATTCTTTGAGAAAATCAAACCCTACAACTTCAAAATTAGTTTCTTGAACAAGCATGTGCCTCCTACTCAAAGCATCAACTACTTTATTTTCTTGGCCACTTATATGCTTCAAAACAAAATTAAAACCTTGGAGATAATCAACCTATTTGGCATGCTTATGCTTCAACTTGGGCTGTTGTACAATATACTACAAAGCATGATTGTCAGAATACAATACAAATTCCCTGGACATCAAATAATGTCTCCACTTTTTCAATGCTTGAACAATTGCATAGGATTCCTTCTCATAAGAGGAATACTTTCTCATGGTGTCATTCAGTTTTTCACTGAAATAGGCTATAGGCCTATCATCCTGACTCAACACAGCTCCAATGGCCTCTCCACTGGCATCACATTTTACTTTAAATGGTTTAGTAAAATCAGGCAGAATCAAAATAGGCTTCTCAGTTATCTTTTGCTTCAAAAGTTTAAAGTTTCTTTCTGCTTCAGCAGTCCACTTAAATGGTTTTTTTCTCTTCTTTATTGTCTCAATTATGGGTGCATTGATCTTACTAAAGTTTCTTATAAACTTTCTGTAAAAAATAGCAAGTCCATGGAAACTTCTTACCTCAAAAACATTCCTGGGTGAAGGCCACTCCACAATTTCCTTAACCTTTTCTGGGTCCATCTTCAATCCTTTTGCAGAAACAACAAAGCCCAAATACACCAACTCTTCTTTCATGAATGAGATTTTTTTTAAATTTATCAGCAGTTTCTCTTGGTGAGGCTTTTTCAAGACATGATTAAGATGCCTTAAATGTTCTTCTTTAGTTCTACTAAAAACTAATATATCATCCAAATATACTATCACAATTTTACCAATGAATTCTTTCAATACTTCTTTCATAAGTCTCATGAAAGTGCTAGGTGCATTTGACAACCCAAAAGGCATTACCATCCATTCATACAGTCCTTCATTTGTTTTAAAGGCAGTTTTCCACTCATCACCCTCTCTTACACTGATCTGATGATATCCACTTTTTAAATCTATCTTTGAAAAATATTTAGCACCACTCAAACAGTCCATTAAATCCTCAACTTTGGGCAAAGGGAATATGTACCTGATTGTGATCTTATTGATTGCTCTGGAATCAGTACACATTCTCTAACCCCCATCTTTCTTTGGGCTCAATACTACTGGTACTGCACATGGACTCAAACTTTCTTTGATCAGTCCCTTGTCCACCAATTCCTGTACTTGTCTCCTGATTTCCTCATTTTCTTTGGGAGTCATTCGGTAGGCTGCCTTATTTGGCATATTTGAACCAGGGATAAAATCTATCTGATGGCTGATCTTTCTCATAGGTGGCATCTCATCAGGTAAATCATCCACAATAATGTCACAATAATCATCTAACATCTCTTGGATTTCTACTGGCAAATCAGAAATCTTTGTAGAAGTAAGAACTACTTTAGGTTTGCAAACTAAAGCAAAAATTACCTCTTCCTCTTCTATCTACTGCAGATATTCCTTCCCTCTCAGCAACAAGGTCTTCGGATCAATCACTCTGCTGGATGGCTCTTCTTCTTCCATGGGTATCAATGTATGATGTACACCATCCTTGAAGAACTTGTAAGTGTTCTTCTTGCCATCATGCACTGCTGCTCTGTCAAACTGCCAAGGTCTACCCAGCAGTATATGACACACATCCACGGGAATTAAATCACATAGGACCTTATCTTTGTATTTGCCCATTTGCAACTCTATCTCACACTATTATTTTACAA
Organism: Pinus albicaulis; assembly: GCA_034641835.2. NCBI lineage: Eukaryota > Viridiplantae > Streptophyta > Pinopsida > Pinales > Pinaceae > Pinus > Pinus albicaulis. Next base: position 709,039,811 of record CM076582.1, read on the forward strand.
CTCGCTGGTGCCCTTTATGCAGCCAGGACACCTTGTAGGGAGTTGGATTCTCCCTTGTCTTCAACTTCAACTTCTCTATCACCTCAGTGGAAACTAGATTGTCTGTGCTGCCACTATCAATGACTAGCTGGCAGCATTTCCCTTGGACTTTGCATATGCTCCTAAACAAATTCTTCCTTTGTGCAGGCTCAGTGGCCTCTTTGGGTTGCTTCAACAGGACCTTGTTAACCACCAAGGACTCTCCCCTCTCTGGTAGAATTTCTTCTTCAATTTCTACCTCTTCTCTAGCCTGGGCAACAACAACATTTCTTGGACCAGCACCCACATTCTCTGGACACTCATAGTGCTTATGTCCCACTTGCTAACATCTATAACACCTCAACTCTCTACCTCTACCTATGTCTCTGCCTCCTCTTCATTTTCCTCTGTAAGAACCCCTTCTGCCCCTTGCATCATCCTTTGTAGTTGCATTCTAAGGTGAGCTACTATTAGCTCCATCCCTGGGTGTAGTAGGCTTTCCTCTACCACCCTGACTTCCCTTTCCACGGAAAGTACCTCTCTTCTTGGTAGAATGCTTCCTCAGGAGTTTCTCCTCTGCTTTCAAGGCCATCTGGTAGGCCTCTTCCACTGTCTTAGGAGACAGGAGACCAATCTCATCTTGGATCTCTAGCTTGAGACCATTCACATATCTGGCAGTCTTCTCTGGTGTGTCCTGGAATTTCCCAGCTCTTATGCTTACTCTGTAGAATTCCTCTGTGTATTCTTTTACTGTCAGCAACATCTGTCTCAGGTTCTGCATTTGCCTATAAAATGTCAGCTGATAATCACTAGGCAAGAATTTACCTTTTAATTTAGCCATCATTCTGGTCCAGCTTTTGATAGGTTGCTTTCCAACTCTCCTTCTTTTTGCCTTCACTCCATCCCACCAAAGTGCAACATGTCCTTTTAGCTTTTTTACTGCAAACTTGACCTTTTTATCTTCGCTTATTTCTTCATAATCGAAGCACTTGTTCATTTCATTTATCCAGTCCACCAATTCCTCTGGATTCAGCCCTCCTGCATAACTAGAAACTTTAATTCTGGGCTTAACTGCAGACCCCAGAACAGTTCTGAGGAGCCTCATGTCAGGAGGAATTTCAACATTTTCTTCAGCTTCTTTTGTTTCAGGTTCACTAATGTCTTCAGGATCTCCGGACTGTCTTTGCTCCATGGCATCCATTCTGGCCCCGAACCTCTGCAAAATCTCCAACACTTTTGCATTGGCAACAGGTCTCCTTCTACCAGCACCTCTACCAACTCGGATTGCCATGTTAGTTCTTCACAAAAACAACTAAAAAGAAACAGCTCTGATACCAAAAATGACGGCAACAAAACTGAAAGTCACCCCTAAGGAGAGATTGTCTACTGTAGTCATGGCTCTGTCAGCATTTCTCTTCTGAAACCTCGTTATTTTCTCCACATGGTCTAATTTCTCTTTCTCAGAATTTTATTTATCAAATTCGTGGAATTTGATAAACAAACATTATCCACAACCTTTGGCAATTAAATTATATAATTGAACTTTATATTAATAACCAACGCTTTTTTGAATAAATGACTTTTAAATAGACCTTTGGTTCCAGCCCCACATACATAATAGACGGCCCAATAAAATGCTCGTACCACACCTGGTTATCTTCCGCGCATCTTTATCAACCGATCACCGTCTGATGGCTCCTTCCCAGATCAACATCCTTCCACGATATCGCTCGGCTTCCCTGGTCAAACGATAACGTGCGACGGCGCGCAGCAATGGCGGTATTTTTTGGGTCCACCTCACCACATGTCGAATACTCTATGGAATCGCTCCCCAACCAGGAAATACCACTTATCTCTGAAAGGTAGTGCGATATGGGCAATATGGCTTCGTAAATCCGCTCGTCGTTTCAGAACAGTGATCAACCAAAGGTTAAGTCGAGTTATGCTATTCTTTGATTCCTTAACCCACGTCTAATCCTCGGTCAGGGTTCCGATAGCAAAAAATATGTCTCAAGAGTTCTACTATTTAAACTGTGTTCACGACCATGGATTCTCTACATAGGCCTCACTTGTGGCAGGTCTAATTCACAGGGGTTGTTCGAATAATCTTGAGAAAACAATGGACAGAGATATGCAGAATCTATATAGTAGTTCAATTCAATAATTATACATGCACGAAGTTCAATCGCCTCACAATTAAACAATTTCTTCACAAATAAGGATTCGAGACAATTCTATGGCCAATGCGTACTGAAATTATTTAACTGGAAGCAATTGTGAACACACATATTTTATTGCAGAAATCTCTCTTCTCCTTCTCCTTGTTCTTCTCTTCAATGCATCTGAAGAATACAAATTATATACATTACATTGCGTCTCTCTGGTTCCTTTGTGAGGAACGTTTTAGGAAATCAAAAGACTAATTACAATAATTCAACTAACTGAAACATGAAAGATGGATCAAATCTAACTATTCGACTTCTACAAATTCTAACTAATCTAAATGATACAGTCAACTGAGGTATTGACACCTAGATGTTACAATTCAAATATTTTCAAACCCTCCTAACCACAACATGTGGAAAAAACTTCCTACATTGCTGGCTAGTGTCTAATGCCCCTACATCACATAGCCTCATTCTTGTTTGGGTTTAGTTGCAGTGACAACACAGTTGTCACATTTTTTGTTTCTCTGGCATTTCTAGCAATCTTCCTAGATTGGCTAGAAATATTGTATTTCAGCCCATTTCTTGTTCTTGGGCTTATTTCTTGTATTCCTTGAGCCATTTATGTATTTCATTCATATTCATTAGTTATTCCTTCATATAAACTACGCAGTTGCAGCTACTCCGGCATTTTGTGGAGTTGCCGCTACTCTTGTATTTCACTGCTTTTTCATTGGGGGTTTGCTCTCAAAGATTGAGTGGCTAGTCCCTCATGATATTTCTTGTATTTTACTGCTGATATCATAATATAATGATGGTTGTAGTATTTTCCTTCTTATGGCGTATTTCAGTTATGCGGAGTCACTAGTTATGTTCATGTATTGTTGTAGCTCTCTCATTGAGCATTGTTTTAGAGACCTAGAATGGGGAGATCTGAATAACCCATCTAGAGTCATTTATTTGAGCTCATTTTCTACAGGGGAGTTGTATTAGAGTTATTCTAGGGCATCCCAGCACTGGTTTTCCTTATTTATGCAGCAGATTCCTTATACAGCATCCTCAAGGACCCTGTAGCATAAATTCCCGAGGTGGAATATTGCATATCCATAGACATAGTCTGAGAAGGGCCAGCTAGCCTTAGGATTTCTCCCTTCTTTGGAACGAGTCATATCTTATAAATTCCCCATAATTCAATCTCTGAAATGGACTTGCAGTGTCTCACTGAAGAAGGAAAAATGGAACATCTAAGATGTTCACGATGGAGCAGCATGTTCCTGAAAAAGGGACATTACACACAATCCATATGGAGTACTTGCCCCCCCCGGAAATTTTCAAGACAATATGTAAGTCATAGGGTCACAATCTAAAATCATGGTTACCGTGCGCAACAAGATGTAATGGCGAAACCGCTGAACGGCTTGGACCGCGGCAAGCGCCAACTTCTCGACGTGGGCATAATGTGTTTCAGTGTCGAGGAGATTCTGAGACAGATAAAAAACCACGTGTTCATTTCCTTCATCATCATCCTGTACCAGAACCATGGAAATTGCGCTAAATGCAACAGCCAAATAGAGGGTAAAGTCGTGATGATAGTTAGGAGGACGTATTAACGGAGCGTTGACAAGAAATGTTTTAAGTTTATCGAAGGATTGCTGAGCAATCTCGTCCCAACGGAAGGGAACGTCCTATTTTAGAAGTCGCGTAAACCCTTTGGCCACTTCTGCATAGTTCGGGATAAAGCGACGTAAAAAAATCTCTTTCCCCTAAAAAATCTGAAGTTGATGCAACAAGGATGGGGATGGGAGATTAAAAATAGCCTCGACCTTGAGGGGGTCAAGGCGAATTTCATCTTTAGAGAAAATGAATCCCAAAAGACGACTAGAGTCAATGCAGAAGATGCACTTGTGAGGATTGAGCCTAATGTTGTAATGTCTGAAACGGAGAAAAATCTGGTGGAGGTGTTCGAGATGGTCTTCGCACTGGGCTGAATGAGCCAGCAGGTCATCCAGATACAACTGAACAATGTTACGTATGTCATGAAAGGCGTAGGACATGGCATGCTAGAAGGTAGCCCCAGAGTTTTTCAAGCCGAATAGGAGCTTCTTATATGTGAATGTGCCCCATGGACAGATGAAGGCGATCTTCTGTTGATCATAGGGTAAAATATTAATTTGATTATAACCCGAAAAGTCCTCCATAAGGGAATAGATCTCACTCCCCACACAATCATCGATGATTGGATCTATAAAGGGGGTGGGATAGTTATCCTTAGGGCAAGCCCAATTGATATATCGGTAGTCAACACAGACCCTAATTTTACCCTGCTTCTTATCTACAAGGATAATATTGAAAACCCATTCTTTCAGGGGGATTGGATATATGAAGCTCGCTTTAAGAAGTTTCTCAACTTCTGCTTTTATAGCAACAACTTTTTGAGGATGCACTGGGCACAGACGTTGGCACACAGGCTTTTCACCATGATAGGTGGGAATCTCATGCACGACGATACTAGGATCGATCCCAAGCATCTCTTCATACGACCATGCGAAAACATCTCGGAATTCATGGAAAAGGCTAGTGTACACTTGAATCTCTTCGAGAGAACAAGTGACTCCCACGTGAATGTTCTTGACAACCCTCGGTTTAACGGAGTTGTCGATAGGCATTGTTTGGGTAATATTACTCAGATTTCCTTCCAAAAGTACCTCATGAGTCAATATTGGCATTTGGAGAGGCAGAGAGGGAACTTGAGATGTGAAACGCTCAAGACAATTAGACATTGCCTGCAGGCCAGGCATGAACGAGGAATGATGATTTGCATCGCTCCATGGCAGATCTTCGAGAGACATAATCTCCATGATAGCTTCGTCAGACGGAAAGACTTCTCTCAAAATATCGAGCAAAACTGCATCTCCGAGCCAAGGGGATTGAGAATAAATGTCAAGAGCCATGCTCAAAGGAGCATGTTCAGTAGGAAGAGGATTTTATGCAGCAACGATATCACAATAACTAATTTCAACTGGGGTCAGAGGCATCTATTCTCCAAAATAGGTCACTTGTTCAGGAGAAGGGATGATCCACGGGTCATCTGACCTAGATATCATGTTGACTTGAACGGTGTTCGGTGGTGGAATGGGAAAAATACCCATGAGAATGGGGTCCTTTAAAATACCAGGTCCTACACTGTCAAGGGGATTAGGAATTTGATCCACGTATGGCACATTGTTCTTGGAGGATGAGGTAAAGAAAGACAACTGATCAACAGTAATAATCTTGCCCTCATGTGGAAACTTCAAGATCTGAAAGAGGGAGGACGGAACGCATAGCATGGCATGGGTCCAACTACAACCAAGTAGAATATTGTAGTTGAGTTTTTCATCAACCACTTCCACTTCGACGTTGACTATCTTACCTTGTAATGTGATCAGTAGACTCACGAGAACACCCAAGGGTGTTGATTCCCTTCCATCGAATGCCTCGAGGGCATTGGGAGATGAAGTGATGGCTGTAGATTCGACTGCTTTCCAGCAAGCAAATGACATAACGTAGGTATAGGAACCTTTGTCCACAATGGCTCTGTGAATATTAAGGTTGTTGATGCCGACTTGTATAACAAGGGAAATCTGGTGCAGAAGTCAAGGGACGAAATTATCTAGATCAAAGGTGAGAAGACTAGAATTAGCAGGATCAATTCCACTAATGGCAGAAAACAAAGCTTTCCACTGAGATGGGAAACTTTGAAGCACTTCCAATGCAGAAATTGCGGAGGGTGCCTGTGCCAAATCCTCAACAATGCTGTAATGCTGAGCAGCACGGGCATTTGTATTATAGGAATACTTTCGAAGAACACCTTTGGAAGGTGGTCGTATAATGGGTTCAGTGCTAGGCTTCTCAAATTCTAAAGGACCAAAGGTAGGTGGGGGAGGTGGGCCATCAACGACTTCCTTCCCAGCTGCCAGGTGTGATCCAGTGTAATCCTTTGATCGAGTGGCGATGGAAACAGGTGTAGCACCATTCATCATGAAAACTTGAGACCCAAACGGTGCAGATGGTGAAGGCTACTCAACCATCTGGGTCTGCTGAGATGGAAAAGGTTCCTTAAGAACTTCCAGAGTTCCCTTAGAGCCTTTAAGAAGTTGACTAACCTCGGATCGTCGGGGAAAATCCTTGGTGTAGTGGTCTTTGTCACAAATCAGGCAAGGGTACTTCGGTTTTCGTTGCGAGCCATCATCAGCGCATGGTTTGGAGGATTCTGGTTTTGGGGCATGGGATTTGGTTTATCCTTTACCCTTCTTCTTCCCTTTGGAAGCCTTGTCCACAGGATTAGCCTGAATGGCATTGACTTCTGCGTTCTTACCAGAATTCAGAGTAGCGAGAGGAGCATAATTGTTGGAATAATTTGACTTTTGCTTCCCATTAGAATACTTACGAGAGAGAGAGGGAGCCCAAGGTCCCCGCGGGACACGGGGCCGAAGATATCATATAACGTGCCAGACTGAGAGTACACCAAATTGAGGTACTGGGCACGAGCTATGGCTTCTTCCTCGGTTACACATGCCCCCATAGAAATGTCATGTGCAATCTTGTTGACAAAGGAGGTAGTGAACTAGTGAGTTAGAAGTTGATCAGGAATGCCAAACTTGATCAGACGATGATGACGTTTCCACTCATGAATATGATCTGAAATATGAGTGGCTTTGTCATGTTTTAGAGATGTCAGGAGATGTGTCCTAGCTTCATAACGAACCGGTAACTAGAAATGTGTTAGGAATGTCATAGCTAGAGTACTAAAGTCTTGAAAAATACCGCGAGGTAGTTCTATGTACCATTTAGCAGCAGCACTAGTAAGAGTGTGCTAGAAAAGATGTAGACGGATCGAGTCATCAACCCAAGAGTTCGAAGAGCACCACAAATGGTAGGTCATGACATGTGCTTGGGGGTCTTCTCTAGATTTACCTTCAAACTTAGGACAGCCACCAGGCACCTTCATTGAAATCGGAGGCCAATATGGATTATGAAGAATTGGATCATTGGTCAACTTGGATACATCCGGTAATTCCAACGTGGCAAGGAAAGGTAACTAAGAATTGAAAGGCATACCAGGCCCTCGATAAGGGCCTGTACCTGTATTCCATCCTGGTTGAGCATAACTCTGCCCCCATTGGTTCTGTCATGGATGATTTTGACCATAGGGGGTATGAGCCATATAATTAGGTTGATACGGTTGCTGATAACCAGTGTACGTGGGTTGATAACCAGGGTACTGACCCTGATTATATGTGGGCCCTGTTTGAGCAGTGTATGGATTTGACTATGGAGTATAAGTGTAGCCTAGCTGTTGAAGGTAATAACCAGAACCTTGGGGTGGTTTGTAAACCGGTCGAGACTGACCTTGAAGGTAATAGTTGCCTTGGGGTCAAAAGGGTTCTTGCTAAGTGGGACCCTGTTGAGCCTAATAGGCTGGGCGCACAAGCAGGTTCGGCTATGTCATAGAATAGATCGGCTCCTGAGAAGAGCTAACTGATTGTGCAGGCTATCCTGGTTGAACAGGTTGACCTGGCTGTGCAAGTTGTCCTGGTTGAACAGGTTGTCCTGGTTGAACAGGTTGACCTAGTTGATGAAGGACACCAGGCTGCCCCGGCTGAGCAGGTTGTCCTGATGGCAGGAGAGGGCCAGGTTGTGCCTGATAACCAGGTTTACCTATGACAGGGCCATAAGATGGTCCTGGTTGTGCAACATTTTGACCAATTGGAAGATGAGGTTGCTGAGGTTGCACCAACGGTTTAGAAGGATGGTTTTTCCCCCCAGGACCATACAACGGTCCAATTTGATACCCTAGTTTTCCTGTGGGTCCTTGAGGTTTCCCTGGCTGGACCACAGGGTGAGGCTGCAGAGGTTGACCTTCAGGGTTGTAAGACTGCCCTTGTGGACCGTACAACAATCCCTGCTAGCCTGAAGGTTGTCGTTGTAAGGGTTGTCTTTGCGGGTCATATAGATAACCTGGTTGGGCTGAAGGTTGTCCCTGGAAGGGTTTTCCTTGTGGGCCAAAAGCATATCCTTGTTGAAACAAAAGTTGTCCTTGTAAGGGTTTCCCTTGTTGATTAGAAGGTTGCCCAGCCTGGGCAGACAGAAAACCATTAATATACTTATAAGCCTCAGGAGCAAGAAAATGAAGGGGGTTTCCCTGTTCATCATATTGATATGGAAATACGTAAATCGGGGCACCATCCGGTCCATAATGGGAAAATTAAGGATGGTTAAGGTCTTGAGAGGATGGAGCAACTTCGGAATTTGACGGCTGTAAAGACAACCGATATTCCTCAGGAGAAATATTCTCAGGAATAACAAAGGCTATGTCAATGTCTTCAGGAACTGACGAGGTCCTAGTTGACTGAGTAGTGAAAGTAGGTGTAGAGGCAGCCATATAGATAGTAGGTCTAACAGGTACTGATGTGATGAAAGGAGATGTCGTGAGAGGTGTCAATAGCGACATCCCTAACGAAGGAATAACCGGCCTCATGGACGGAGTCGATATTCCCATAGAGGCCACAGTGGCCATGACCTGACTTAAAGACCTATATCCAACTAGGATCGAAGGACCAGGTGAAGACATAACAGAATATTCGGGGATGTTTTAGGGAAAAAGATGGTAATCTTCACCAGATGTAGGAATTTCCTCACTAGGAGAAGGGCTGGGTGAGTCCATATCTGACCCTGCCGCGAGATCTTCCAAAAGACGACGAGGACTAGGAGGTATAACAACAACTAAGAAAGGTGATCCGATGTAATAGGAGGGAAGTGTTCCCCTACTCCAAATCCAAACCAAGCATTGGAAAAGCGGCAATTGAAGTCGACTAGTCCTCCAAAGGGAAGTTCAGATATAACCGGTCCCCCGTCGGGAAACTTGGATATAATTGGTTGCTGATGCTCAGCATAGGGCTAAGAAAACTCTGATGAATCGTCTCTGTAAGGACTAAAAATAGACAAAACTAAGGGTTCTGCCATAGTGACTATAACGAAAAGAGGAAGAGATCAAAACAAATACACACGGGCAAAAACCAAGGCAAACAATCAACAGGTCGAAAAATCAATCTCTAAATGGGCGTGTGATCATAGGTGATTAATTGAAACTGGAAATTTTATTGTTTCATGTTTTAAGAGTCTAGAAACAAGTAAAAGATGACTCTATCTCTTTCAATTTGGAAACAATCGTGAAAGGACAAGCGCTTGATGATCTTTTCAAATTTAATGAGTCAGTAAAGATCAAAATGACTGCTCTGGTAATCTAGGCAAATGGGTGTACCAGATATTTGTGAACTGCCATATACACCTTGGTTAAAAATGAAAGATAAATCAACCAAGGACTTGATGTACGTCCAGGTAATCTCCTCGAATGCTTTGTCTGGTGTATCACAGGTAAAGGCGGAAGATTCAACTTCCTACGGATAAATGATATCAACCTAATGGGGTCTCCCTTTATATACACAATAGTACGGGGAGAACAAGTCCGTACTAGTGCTGTCTAAAGCTAGATGGCGAATGACAGCTACTAGGTTTAATGAAGCCGGAACACATCACTAGCCTAGGCCTCTAGATATTTCATTAATGTTCCAATGTTACCTTAGGTTAATTTAATAATTTTAGAGTTGATCTTCAATTTATGTTTCAATTTCAGGCCCTATCGAATGTTGGATCTCAAAAATCCTCTAAATGCACACTACATGCCACAATATATCACTTTGTTTGATGAAGAGCTAACTACAAGAGGGTTGAGAGCTTTTCAAATACCAACAAAATGAGCACAAAAACATCCACTACTGTTTCTAATGCAAGCTAATGAAACTAAAAACTTTTCTCTTAGAGTTATGTAAGACTAATAATGCGAAAAAGCTTTCAATTTTCACTAGACTAATCAGAATGCAAATAAATTTGTTTTTTTATTTTTTCAATGTTTTAGAGAAAACACACTAAATGAATGAAAAACTAATGAAGAGATCAACTCGATAAATGACAGTGAGAGAGCTGAAACAAACAAGTTCAATCAATACAAACGCACACAATAAAGACCCAAACTGATGGAGAAATCCCTCAAATCGAAGAAGAATCTCAAAAATACTCACACAAATCGTGTAATCTAGGCTTCAAATGAGAAAAAGTGAAACTTGAATGAAAGAGAGAACAAATCACTCAACTGACACAATGATACAATGGAATCTAGCAAAACGAATGGAAAGAAGTGAAAACGAAGTCGACCGGGAAAACAAGGACCTAAAACTCCCATGGGAGGCTCATCACATTGTAGCACCTAGAAGCCCTAGGGGTAGAATTCAAAGCTGATGGTAAAAGTGAAAACAACTGGAGGACAAGGGCCAAAGAAAGTCAACAAAGACTTCAAGGCACTCAATCACTCGTAAAATGACACTAGGACCAAAAATAAAGCTCAAAGAGCCCAAAATAAAGCAAACCCTAACACCAAACAGAGTTGGCGTGACTATTTGGTTGTAATCTGTGCCAAAACAACGTAGGTGTGGGGGCCTAACTAGCAACTAGCGCTAGTTGGCATGACTGTCAAGAGGTAAACCGCGCCAATTTAGCTTACTATGAGAAGAAATGAAAAAGGACAAACAGAGACTGGATCAGGCCTTCTGGGGGCTGAACAAGGGTTTTACACGAAAAGGAGGTGAACCAGAAGAGAAAATCAATCAATCAAAAGCCAAAAACAACCAAAAGAGAAAATACTAACTCCAATTGACTCCCCAGCGGAGTCACCAGTTTGTTGAGGATGTAAATCCCCTCTGCAGACAGAGGTGATCCCACTAGCCTAGATCATGTTGTTACACTAAAAAATGTCACCTTGACATTCTAATGACTATATGAGCTCATTAAACACTCATACATGCCTCCTCTGCAAGTCTTACAACCTTTGTTCCTCAATCCATGCCGTGAAACTGGAGAAAAAACCCTTAAAACTCAAAAACGCCTTGGGTACGCAGGTAACATGAAGCCTGCATGCATTTTTAGCTAGGGTGCACAGGTAATGTGAAGATAAACTACATTCTAGAACGCATTTTTCCAGTGTTATGCCTGCGGTACCCCTGTAAAGTCAAAAAAGCGCGAAATAAAACTGAAAAAGTTGAATTTTGGTCAATTCTAGAAGGTTCTAGATGAGATTTTTTGGGGATGAGTATGCTTTAGTAAGGTGCATGTATCCCACACCTTAAGGAACTAATCCCTTGATGTGAGGAGCCTATCCCTTTGAAGGAGGGTTCTATCCCTTTAAAGGTGGAATCATAACCTCCTCATCTGCTCTATAAAAGGAGGCATTGGATAGCCTCCAGGGGTTAAGTTTTTTGAAGAAGATTTTTGAGTTGAAGTGCTGTTTGAGATTTAGACTTCTTTCTGCTGAGATTTTGAGAGGAAAGATCACATACCTCTTTGTGCTCTTGAAGGAAGAGTGTAAGACTTATCAAAGTAGAGGAGATTCCTGCTTCGGACCCCGGGAAGGCCTTTCGAACATTAAGGCTAAGGTTGTAAGGTTCTTCTGTTATTTTTAAGATTAATACAATCAAGTTCTGTTTTTCTCAATAATTGTTGTTCGATTGTTTATTTCAATAAGCTTTCGTTTGATCATTTATTTCATAGATTCCTTGATCACTATGATAGGTATGTTTTATAATTATTTTTTATACAGGTGCTATTGATATTTTCTTGTTTGTGATTGCAGATCGACGAAAGATGATACTTTCTTGCGACAAAAGAGCTCTTGTTGCAACGAAGGATTATTGATGCGACGAAATCACTACGACCGCAAATAAGCATTTGGATATAAGGTAGGATTGACACCTTCATAAAATTTATTTGTAAAACTAATATATCTAGAGAAAGACAAACTTAGTTGTTCGTTTGTTTCCAGATTGTCTTCTGACACTAGGGAGATCGGTCTTGTCCGCAAGAACGATTTATCCGGCCAACACATGTCTAGCAACAATCAAGTCACGCAATGACGTAGGTTCCTAGTTACAAAACAAAAAAAATCATAACGAGTAGCCTACCTCAAATCCCATGCAGTGGTCATCGAAGAAAATATGATGTTTCCCATCCCTCGCTTGGCAGATCAGGATCCTTCCATTCAATGTGTCTGAACACCTGCACACATGCAAGGAAACAATGACATACAACGTAAAATCTAAAGCATGTAACCATACATCAGTCAGAGAGGATATAATTCATTGCATAAGGAAATAAACACATGAATGGAACCATAATTAGAGTCACTTATATTATAAATAAGAAATTAAAGATTACAACCAAATGCTTTGATGCTATGATCTTCCTGCGGCGGGGCTGATAGCGGAGCACGTCTTAACAAAGCTTGTCGGGAATCTGGATGAAGCTCTCTCTCTTCGGCTTGGCTCTCAATAGCTGCCCGGCTATAGTTTCCTTCCTACAATTTTAGCTAGCTTGCTAATGAATAAGGAAAGCTTTTATAGATGGAGGAAAGGGATTTTGGATCCCTATAATCATGGTATAGGTTCTATCTCTAAGGAAGCTTCCATGATAGGTGGAAAACCACTTCTTATACATGGAGATCCAGAGCCAAACCACCCAACTCCTTTTGATGACTCGTTCAAGAGTTTATTGGAATCAAACTTCCGCCATTTATTTTTAAAAAACATCCCTTATTAAGCTTTCCATGAGTGAAACACAGGGATAGAGCTCCAGTTGGTGTGCCCTCTAGCATGGATTTCCCCCATTGGCATGGGCGTTGAACTGGCTAGTCGTGCCAAGGCTAAAACATCTATTTTTAGGGTTTTTCATAGGAGACTTTCTTCAGGAGAATGTTTTTCCTTATGCAAGAGGATGCCATGAAGATGGTTTCAGGTCATGTCACTACTCACAGGTCACGAGAATAGCCCTCCAATGTGTGGTACGAAGGATTGCAGGGACGGTGACAAAATGTTGTGTAACATTATTGTTTACAAATAAAGGGATTTGACCAAATTCAAATTCTTTTTCCCTCCAACAAAAATAATAAAATATTCCATAAAATTTGGATCTATATTTGGTTAATAATATTTTAATTATGCACCAATATCTAGACTAACTCAATATTTTGTTATATATAGAAGGGTTTTTCCATTCATTCACTACCTTTTGTTGCCTAAATATCACTCTGGATCTATACTTTTGGTGTGACTTTGATCATCCAACATTGTCATATTTTTCTACCTTCTTGCTTGTGAGCTCTCTTTGAGTTCCATTTTTTTTTCTGGGTTTTCTACACCATCAACAGAGAAAGATCTTAGATCTGAAGTGCTAAATACATACAAGAACCCATCCCATTTAGGGGGCCTGGTAACATCTTTCTATGTTCCCTTCTCAGGTGTCATAAATATAAAATGTCTTTTAATCCATAGATTTGGATTTTGTAACATTTTTCTTTGTCAACTAAATGCAGATCTAAAGAAATTGGTAGCCATATTTGATGTTAGGGTTTTTTTTTATGCACAACTAAAGTGAGATTTTTTCGTACGCTTGCAATTAGAATTCACACTAACAACTAGCGACTTCACTAGGGACTGAACCCAAAATCTACAACCAAGAACCCCAAAAATGTTAACACCAACCACCTTGTGCTTTGTGTGATTTCCATGGCCATTATACCCACCTTTGTCCTCGCCTCAAGCATTATCGTGTTTCTTTGGATGTAGTTCGGGCGTACAAGATTGAACAGAACCATTTCTCATTTCCCGTCCTCACGCAGTATGCTTCAGGAAAACCTAAGAATACCTCTTCTCCCATTGAAATTCCCCATCCCGATGTCGAGATGATAGAGTCTACGGCCACTATCCTCTACCTGTCATCATCTATGAGATCCACGGTGGAAGCTCCCTCTGAGACTTCCCCTTCTGTTTCACTTGACCTCTCTTCGGCGAGCACCCTGGGCTCAACATCAGTGGATCCCTTATCTTCTTGTTCTTCCATCACCCCTCGTGATGATGCACATGTGAACCTTTCTTCTCATGATGATGAGTCGGGTAGCTTTGTCGCGTCATGTGGTTACCCTTCCACCTGTCACCCCATCTTTTACTATGATGACGACATCATGGATGCCTTTTTCCACCCTTGACTTCATCTTTCCCACTCATAGGAGGAATGACACCATCTTTTTCTTTGGTGACTTTCGTGACCTGAGCGCAAGCTACCCCCAAGGCAGCTCCCACACACCACCTACCCGTCAGTGTGTAGGTGGTAGACATCCTACCTAGAGCACTCCCTCTAGCAGTGTTTGTTTGATTTCTACCTTGCGTTGGGATTTCCAGCATTGTTCATCATCCTCTCATTTTTTTTCTTGTGGAACCTTTCAGATGGATCCCCCGTCCATACCATATATCGGTTATGCCGATTTTGCAAGTCGCTACTCCCAGAATCTAGCCTCGGCAGGTTGGGCCATTTTTACCCCATTACATTGGCTTTTTCTCTCTAACATCATATGCATTGGTACTTCCACCAATAACCAGGCCGAATATGACGCAATGTGAGGTTTATTAGCCAATTCCCTTTCCCATCGCATCCTTCATCTTCATGTTTGTTTAGATTCCTTAGTTCTTGTCATGCAATTGAATGGTGTCTATCGTGTGCATAATTGTGTCCTTTTTAGACAATATTTATGCGTGAATATTTTGATGCATGGATTTGAATTCATTACATTCAGTCATGTACCTAGAGCACAAAATCCCTATGTAGATATCATTGCAAATAATATTCTAGATTGGTATTTATCACACGCATTTCACACAAGACAATAACAAAAAACCATAAAATGATGCATATCCATTATATGTGTTGATCAAAATGTTTTAGAGTCCATCAATTCTTATATATATGATGTGCCCATAGCATGTTACCAAAAATCAAAACTGGGGGTACCACATGCCCCTACACCTAATCACTATCTAGAGGATCCCGAGCCAATGGCTCAACCCCGGCAGCTCGTAGATCACGCATCCCCTGTCCAGCCATCACCATGCGTCGCATGACCCCTCACCACTTCAAGAGTAGACCAATACATGGCTCTATGTACTGTTCATCAAGATATTGCCAACTACACTCTGAATCACCAGTCAGAAGCTTCTCACATCTATGACAGATGTCCTCTCGGAGGGCCACTGCATCCTCATCTTGTAATGCTCTCGACCCACTAGGTCCTGCAGCTCCTGCTACTATAGGTCATCCAATGTACTCGACTAGTTTCACTAGTGTTGTAACTGCATACCAAAAGTGAATGAATTAGTACCATATATAATCTTTTGAAACTTTAAAATGCACATAAAATATTAGCAACTTGTCACTTAACATTGGACCCCCATACTCATCCAGGTGGTAGTGGCAAGTCCAGGTCCCCAGGATAACTCATCCCACTAAAGGGATAGTCATCTATGTACAGTGGCATATGATCCAAATGAGTGAAAAAGTTGGGTCAAAACACCCATCTGACTTATCCACCTCTACCTTTGCACAGTATCCACTCCCAGTGGTGCATCTTGGGCTCTCTCGGGCCCCCATCCTAGATCTGTATGTGAGGTCAAAGTGTCGGGATCTTCTTAAATAAGAGCAAGCACAAAAATGTACCATATGCACAATCCTGGTTCACTTACCGCTTGCATAGCGATAAATATCATTTCAACGATGATAACATCATTTGGGCCCACCCACAGTAAGTCCCACTCAATGCACTCTCAAAAATCATCATCTGACCCCCAGTGATATGGTGGAGTTCCTGGTTTCCCCGGATCTGAAGCACTGCTATGGCCACAACACGGGTCTCTAGCCTCTCTAGATCCCCGATCGGTATCCATGTAACTTCACATGGAGACCTAGTCATCAATGGCGCTATACAAACTCCATGATGTTCTACCCTCGCGGTGGGAGACCAGTCGGGAAATATATATCCTAGATAGTCAACTCGATCTGGTGCCCCTACACTATAAATATATTGTGATCCGGATCCCAATATCTAACAATCCAGGCCAACAATGGCTCCCTAACTCTCATCAAAGGGTTCTCCACAAACTTCAAGACCCAAAACCTAGCTAATGCACTGCAGACACCATGATCCTCTTAAATCTCCAACCGTAATGTATCTAGGTCTCTCTCTCTCTCCAGTTGATCCTCAATTCTGCCATATCTGCACAAACCATTATATTTGTCAGTGTACATAAAGGAAAGACTGCATTCAACCATAAAAACCTAACTCTCTTCCAAGAAACAACACCAAAATCCCCCTCTCTGATATGTCTCACTTTTCAGGAAATTCCTGGGACAGGTCACAATTTTCTACCCAAAACCTGCTACCCAAGTCACAAATATTGCCCCAAAAAGTGTGACCTATCCAATCCACTAAAATGAAAGAGTAGGGTTAGGCTTCTTACCTGAAAATAATGAATCTCAATTCCAACGGTCAGTTTTTCCGCTATGATTGTCGCAAGATTTAGGGCCTTTTCTCCTCTCTACATTCACCACAAATACACTTGCAAATGCATCAAATTGGAGGGAAAATGCCTTATTAAAAGAGAAACCCTAGATTTTTCTTTTGCTAGCTATGACCAAACCATAGCTCAGTTAGACAAACCATCAACACCATTGGAAAACTCTCACTGAGCTCTCAAATGGGTATCCTTTATTTTTTTGTGATTTGATACTTCACCCGGACACATTTTTTCCAAGAAGGGTCACTTCACCACTCCTAAAAATCGAAGTTATTCACTTGCAACAATTGTACTTGGGACACCACTTTGCCTTCATACTTGTCCATGCTCGTGTCGATTGTTTTCATGAGTAACCATATTTTACTCATGTTTTATGGTCCCCACTGGTCCTGTTTCATGTGTCAGTATCATCGAGTTGCCCTTGTTTAGAGAATTCGAGTTGAGTAACCATCACATCCATGGATTCTATCTTGATTACCTTTGTATCCTGCTATATTCCTCCATCCTTCATTTCTTTGTTCCTCTCTCTTGTCGCACATTTTTACCTTTAGTCATACTGTCCCCTATCCCCTCTAGTATTGTGTCAGTTGCTGCCAGGTCATCCATGCCCTTTATGCTCTAACAAGGGAAGTCGTCAGCTCACTACTCATTACCCCCATTCCATCATTATCCCTGGTGTCAATCTATTGGTTGCTCTACTATTATCTCTCATGCCTTATTTTAGGATCCCTTATTTCCTCACCTATGGCATACCTCCTTTTGTCGACATCATCTTATTCATTCCAGAAGACAGGTCTAGAGGGCAGTGTACCTTGGTTCCAACTTCCACTCTTGTTCAGTGCCTCGGATCAAGAAAAGGGACTCTTTGTTGCCCTTTGACTTGATTTCTTCTCAGCTCTAGCTCCTTATGACATGATCGAGATTTGTATACTTGATGGTTCAGTGATGCAGCAGATTGTAACGGTGATTCTCGGGTGTGTGTGACATGTTTCAGACCTCATGATGGGGTGGCCCTTCAGGTAGCCCCCCACATGCCCAGATGACCTCTCTATTATAGCCTTGGATGCAGCTCCATATTTTTTATGGTTTCAGCCTCAGCCACTTGCAGTTCCTTTTAGTTTGCATGTATCATTAAGATTTTTAGAACCCTTTCCTATTTTACAAGGCCTCTTTGCTTTTACTTATATCTCATGTACTCAGATATTATTGTATAAGTCATGGTTGTTGTCCTAGGCACAGTATGTATGCGGGATCCATTATCATGTTTTTATCTGGCCCATGTTTATGCCATCATGTACTATATAGTTCAGTCCCTTGTTTACTAGACACATTATTATTTGTACTTTGTTATCTTAGCAGGCATATACATGCCTCCCCCTGCCTCATGTAGAGCAGGTAATCACTCATAAAAGAGACTTGTCACACCTGTAAGTCTCGCCTCCTCGGGGTCTTGTCCTCTCGCACTTTAGTCTGCCTTATATTTCTCTCACTATGACCCCCGCTTCGGTGTCTAGTGATTGAGTTCTTACAACGTACTTCAGTCATACGATTACCTCCTAATGCTCGCACGCTGGGGGGAAATATATTATACCAATTTTTGGTCATCTAACCTGTTACTCTTATATGGCCCAAATAACACCATGTAAGACCAATTTTACCCTAGTAAAATTTCTTTCTCTATGAAAAATAACTTAGCAATCCATAATTTATTAAGTTGTTTATGGTCTAAATAGGAAACCCCATGAGGAAATATTGAATAAATCCCTATTTGTTTGATTTTCCTCAAGGGAAAATTAATTAAACAACAATCTAATTAATATTCCTGGTCATATTTAACCCAAAATAGGAAAATTAATTAGATAAATCATTATTTATCTTATTATTTTCTAGGAATAATTATTTAAACATTATTTAAATAATATTCCTTGTCAAATTTGACTAAATCATTTATAAATAATTGAATAAATCATTATTTATTTAATCATTACTCAACCACTTTCTTAAAATAATAAATAAATCATTTATTTATTTATTGTTTACAAATAAATGGATTTGACCGAATTCAAATTATTTTTCCCTTCAACAAAAATAATAAAATATTCCATAAAATTTGGATCTAGCTTTGGTTAATAATATTTTAATTATGCACCAATATTTAGACTAACTCAATATTTTTTTATAAATAGAAGGTTTTTTCCATTCATTCACTACCTTTTGTTGCCTAAAGATCGCTCTAGATCTATACTTTTGGTGTGACTTTGATCCTCCATCGTTGTCATATTTTTCTACCTTCTTTCTTGTGAGCTCCCTTTGAGTTCAATTTTTTGTCTAGGTTTTCTACACCATCAAGAGAGAAAGATATTAGATCTGAATCACTGAGTACATAAAAGAACCCATCCCATTGAGGGGGACTGGTAACATCTTTCTATGTTCCCTTCCCAGGTGTCATAAATACAAAATTCTTTAAAAATATTTTTATCTTTTCTATTGGATGCATGGAGAAACTCTTGATTTTATTTGTTGTTTAATGTCTTTAACTACATATATATAGATTTTTTAGCATTTCTCTTGGTCAACTAACTACATATCTAAATAAATTGACAGCCATCTTTGACATTAGGGTTGTTTTTTATGCAAAACTAAAGTGAGCTTTTTTCGTACGCTTGCGATTAGAATTCACACTAACAAGAATGATTGAGGGAAGCATATTATTGATGTGGATCCAAACACCACTGTTGCCACCATGAAGATCCAAAAGGAGGAACCAGAAGATCCATAGGAGTAGAAGCGTCTCTTCCACTCCCATATGTGGGTAAACGGTTCCTCGCTAAAGTTCATTGACGATAGTGGGAGAAAAAAGAACATCATTTCAGCAGAGGTCGTGAAGTGGTTGGGCTTGCCAACCATATCACACCCACAGTCATACACTATCAGGTTGCTTCACCAAGGATGAGATCTCTGCGTCAACCAATAGTGTCGCCTTCCCTACAACATCAAGCCCTTCACGGATGAGATATTATGTCGCCTTGATCCTCTTGATGTTTGTGTAATGTCCCAAATGGGGAAAAATAGGCTTAGTAGGGAATATCTTAAGATATTTCTCTATGGGATCATAGTAGTGTGGAAAAAAAACCAGAAAATTCTAAACTAGATATAGACTAGTAGGGCATTTACTAGTTATATCACCTCTAAGGAGAGGATGAAAACCAGAGGCTTCCTAGCCCGTTCTAGACTCTGTCTATAGAAGACTGATGAAACACAGAAAGTGTGGGAATTACAAACTCAAATTAGATTTTTCTACCCTTGGGAACCTTAGATCTACATATCTAAAGAGTGGATCCAAAGAGAAGCAAAAACTAAACAAGTGAGAAGCGGGAAATTCTACTCTCAAGAAAATCTGCAATAGGCTCAAGGAGGACGTTGTATAAGTATGCCAGTGTAAAAATAATGTATGCTAGGGCTGGTTTCCCTTATTTTAGGCCATGTGGGACCTCCATGCAGAGTTTCAGCAAAAATAAATGAGTTTATAGGGCTTAAACAGATCTCCCACAATCAACACTAGCTGAAAATCAGCTAAAGGAGAGAGTTGGGTTAATGGAGAAACCCTCCTTCTGGAATTGCGCAGTTTCTCCTAGAAGTCACTGGAAATTATTCATCAGACCCATATTAAAGTATGGCAGCAAGAAATCAGATCCATAATGAAGTTCTCTTAGAGAATAATTAAGTTTTACTTGAAGCAAGAGTAAGAATCCTTCAGAAATTATAGCTGAAACACATGGAAAAGTTGTAGAAAGACTTGACAGCGTCCTATATAAGGATATTCAATTGTTGTAGGTTAAAAATAAAATATAAAACTGATAAATAGTTGAAACATCAGATCCATACTAGATCTGGAAACTACTCAACCTTCTTAACAAGATCCCCTTGGGGTTTCATCAAAATAATGCATAACAATTTGTAGATCTAGCTTTCAATACACTGAACTGCAGAAAAAATCAGAGATTTCTGAAGATAGATTTCATTACATTACATATCAGATATGAACATGAATATATCAACAAGCTAATTTAAAAATCTCAAAGGAAGAGGCAAGCCTCAATCACCAAAGATCAAGTACAATAAGAAAGCTAGACAACATTGAAGCATGTACATGAAAATAACGCAGTATAAGCAAGAGACTACGTAGTAGCTGGAATGAACTGATATAAAAAATAATAATTACAGATATAAAAGTAAAATGAGAGTAATATCCTCTTCTGAGTGGTCACAAGACACCCTCCCTGAGAGAAATCTCCTCTAAACAACTAGATCTTGCAAATCTAGTTCCCCCACTTGCTACAAATCACAAGTAGCTGCAAAACCCTCAACAGGACCTGTGCTGCTATAGAGATGAAGCTTGGCCATAATTCTGGATAGTGGAGAGATGCATCACAATCCCCTCCAAAGAGCTACTCCATGGAAGGAGAGAGGATTCCTAAACAGGAAGTCCTCTTCCCTTAGGCTAAACAACCAAGAGAATAGAGATGCTGCAACAACTTCTCAAAATTCTTCAATAACCTTTACTTGTTGCCTCTCCTTCTATTTATAACATGATTGCTTCCCAAAACCCTAAACCATCTTCTTCAACTTATCCCCTTTCACACATGTGATCCTCTTCTAGAAGTACGTTGTGCTTGATGGATAAGCTTCCCTCCAAACTGCACTGTAGGTGGGGCCAAGTTGACCCATGCAAATGAATTTCCCCTTTTCACACTTACGAGTGTTTAATATAATGACCCATATTTTTCCCCTTTTACATTGGGCATGTATTTATTCTCAACTTAGGATTTTAATAAACCTCCTTCACATACTTTTATTCATGGATAAAGAAACTGAAATTAAAATGCAATGTTCCCACTTAGCTGCAAAAATTGGGACATTACAGTCTCCCCTGGAAAAATGTTGCTTGCCCTCAAGCAACTCTTATTGTAGATGCAAACCATCCATTCTCTCCAAATGACATCAACATAAGGAAGGCTCCTCCATTTTCTGCAATAGTTTATGTATGTTTGGTTCCATATTTGTCTTCTACCATTGCATGAGATGACTTCCACTGTGAGGTTAGAGGTCCTCTCCTTATCATGAAGTGCAATATGACAAATACATGATGTCCAACACCATCAAAAACACATGAGAGACAAAAATTAAGGTAGCTCCTCCCATAAAGGAAACGCTTCATCATGCAAAACATTCCTCCATCTCATGTTTGTGAACTTGAGTAAGCATTGCTATGCCTACATTCTTAGCCCTATTGGCCTTGTTGGACCCAAACTCCATCATTCCAACGTTATGAAAAAGAAGAAGGAAAGGAGTAATATGGGTAAACAAAGATGTCAACCCATATTCTCCCAAAATCAACCACCATTGCAAGGCCCTTTGCTGCCATCCTCCATCTCCTCCATGTAAGATGGACAAGCCATGCTTCCCAAAAGAGGATGTGCATACCTTCTTTGCTCCAAGTTATCTTGGTTACATAAGGCATGAACCAGAAAATTATGAGTCATGGGGTGGTCACCATACTCATTCAAAAAGAATCAAAGCAAAAATGGATCTTTCTGCCCTCTTTCCTCCTCATGTGCATCCTGAAACCAAACCATGCTAATGGACATATGATATGTCACATCAGCCCTATACAAAGTACCATCATCAATGCACATCTTAAGATGATCATGCCAAGTTTCACACCATGCAAAACACATAGACATAGGAGTTGTCATGTGGTGGCCACACCTTCTCAAGTCAAACAAAATTGTACATGCCTTCTCTTGCTGCAACATAACATTGAAATCCAAGGCATGATTCATAAAATAATGAGCTATTGGGTAGCAAACATACTCACCCAAAAGCATTCATAGCAACAAGGACTTTGCAGCCTTCTTGCCTCATCAACATGTGGATCTTGGAGCAAAAACACAATGATGAACATGTAAAATGCCTCATCAACGCAGTACAAGCAAGCCCCTTATACCACATCATGTTGGAGTCATCCCTCCTCCCAAGCCAAATTTCATGCATGAAATATACCTCCAACAGAAATGCATGGGGACATATGAGACATACTTCAAGCATAGGTGAATACATGGACATAAGATTTAGCTTGTGATGTCCAACTCTTCTTCTAACAATCACATCATCCATGCTTCCTCTTCATGTAATCTATCAATGATGTACCAAGCATGAGATAAGAGAATGAGAATATTTCGGTAGAGCTCATGCTTACCCCAAGGCAACCAGCACTGCCATGCCTCCTTATACCTTTCATAGTTGCTCTTCAAGGCATAGATCAGAAAAAAATAGGTACCTTTAGAGAGTGATAGGAGTCTCCCAAAGGAAACCAGTGTAACCAAGCTTGCTGGTCCATATATGTCTGCAAGTGATCATGTGACCCCTTGGTCCCCATCCTCATCCACTAACTTAAATATGGAAGTTGAGTGATGTGTTGCAAAATCATGGCATTCTCCTTTTGCAGAATACCATCTCCTTGAACCCACTAAAGAACTTTGCATCTCATGAAATACTAAAATGCATCTTTGTTGAGATCTCTTAGTGAGACCTTCCTCTCATGTATGATCCTCCAAAACCAGTGAAGCTTTGGATTTTTAGCAATACCTCCAACATGCTCCAAGAATGATGAAGCCTCTTTGTCACAGCCACTAAGTGACAGTGTTGTAGATCTGCAAAGTGATGCATGCACTACCTCAAAGCAAGTGTCATTGCTAATCTCCCAATCAGCCATTGAACATAGGATAATACTAATCCATTTTCTTAAGACCTTACATATCAACCCAAGAGATTGAATGAAACTCAACAATGATGCATGGGGATATCTTCTAGTATCATCCTTGATTAGATCAAGGGTCCTTTGTGCTGTGATATGTTTTTGCTTCAAATCAACACTTTGATATAACCCTTGGCTATGCATAGATCTTGAAATAATATGTGTTGAAATCTTATGCATACCTTGGATCAACTGATATGTGGGAACATCTTGACAGAGCACAAGAGTTCCTCCATCCAGACCAATGATGCCTCCAACTACTAGTAAGAATGATAGCCTCCTCTCTTTAGGTACACCAGCACTGGAATCTTTCTTCTCCTCCTCATGCATCTTCAGATTCATGCATGGAATCCCTTATGATAATAAATCAAGACTAACTTGCAAAGATGCAAGTGCCTCTTCTCTACATGCAAGCTCCTTAGCAGTAGATAGTGAAAATGAAGATCTCTTGCCCAAAGTGACAAGATTGACATTCTCCTTTGTTTCCTTGGGAGATGTCTCTTTGTAGCTCGTCTTTTCCTCTCTTCCTCAAACTCCTTGAGATTTTCTTCAATGCCTGAAAAAGAAGAAATGAGATCTCTTCTTCAGTCATTCTCTCTGCCTTGAGATAACAGGAAGTGTATAGTCCTTCCTCTTCATCTTGAAACCCTTTAGGAGTTTCTTTGCATCTCTTTTCTTCATTGCTATACCTCTCACCTTCCTCAAATAAAGTGGGCATAGTGGATCTATGAGGAGATATAGGATCCTCTGATCTTATTCTTTGCTAATAGGAAGTGCTAGGGATTCCTTCTTCTTGAAATCTTATGCAGCTCTTACTGCCACTTGCTTCTTCTCGAAACCCTCTAGGAGTCTCGGTGCTCCTTCCTTCTCTTTTCTGATTTACCTCTTGGGAGAGGCTCTTCTTAGACCTAAAAAATGATGAGGATAATCTCATCTTCTGCATCAACTAATATCTTCTTCTGCTCTTTGATTCACTAGTAGCTTGGTCTCACAGGCTGTGCCAAAGATCATGCTCTGATACAACTGGAATGTCCCCAATGGGGAAAAATAGACTCAGTAGGGAATATCTTAAGATATTAATCTATGGTATCACAGTAGTGTGGAAAAAACACAAGAAAATTCTAAACCAGAGATAAACTAATAGGGCATTTACTAGTTATATCACCTCTAAGGAGAGGATGAAAACCAGAGGCTTCCTGGCCCGTTCTAGACTCTGTCTTTAGAAGACTGATGAAACACAGAAAGTGTGGGAATGAAAAAATCCTCTTATATTTTTCTACCCTTGGTAACCTTAGATCTACATATCTAAATATTGGATCCAAAGAGAAGCAAAAACTAAACAAGTGAGAAGCGAGAAATTCCACTCTCAAGAAAATCTACAATAGGCTCAAGGAGGACACTGTATAAGAAGATCCGTGTAAAAATAACACAGAAAAGGGCTGGTTTCCCTTATTTTAGGCCATGTGGGACCTCCATGCAGAGTTTTAGCAAAAATAAATGAGTTTAGAGGGCTTAAACATATCTCCCACAATCAACACTAGTTGAAAATCAGCTAAAGGAGAGAGTTGGGTTAATGGAGAAACCCTCCTTCTGGAATTGCGTAGTTTCTACTGGAAGTCACTGTAAATCAGTAATAAGTCCAATATTACAGTATGGCAGCAATAAATTGGATCGATAATGAAGTTCTCTTAGAGAATCATTAAGTTTTACTTGAAGCAAGAGCAAGAATCCTTCAGAAATTATAGCTGAAACACATGGAAAAGTTGCAGAAAGACTTGACAGTGTCCTATATAAGGAGCTTCAGCTGCTGTAGGTTAAAAATAAAATCTAAAACTGAAAAATAGCTGAAAAATAAGATCCATACCAGATCTGGAAACTACTCAGCCTTCGTAACAAGATCCCCTTGGGGTTTCATCAAAATAATGCATAACAATTTGTAGATCTAGATTTCAATACACTGAACTGTAGAAAAATTCAGAGATTTCTAAAGATAGCTTTCATTACATTACATATGAGATCTGAAAATAAATATATCAGCAATCTACTTTAAAAATCTCAAAGGGAGAGGCAAGCCTCAATCACCAGAGAGCAAGTAAAATAAGAAAGCTAGACAATATTGAAGCATGTACATGAAAATAATGCAGTATAAGAAAGAGACTGCACAGTAGCTAGAATGAAATGATATAAAAAATAATAATTATATATCTGAAAGTACAATGAGAGTAATATCCTCTTCCGGGTGGTCACAAGACACCCTCCTGAGAGAAATCTCCTCTAAACAACTAGATCTTGCAGATCTAGTTCCCCCACTTGCTACAAATCACAAGCAGCTACAAAACCCTCAACAGGACCAACGCTGCTATAGAGATGAAGCTTGGCTATAATTCTGAATAGTGGAGCGATGCATCACAATCCCCTCCAAAGAGCTACTCCATGGAAGGAGAGAGGATTCCTAAATAGGAAATCCTCTTCCCTTAGGCTAAACAGCCAAGAGAATAGAATTGTTGCAACAACTTCTCAAAATTATTCAACAACCTTTACTTGATGCCTCTCCTTCTATTTATAACATGAGGGCTTGCCAAAACCCTAAACCATATTCTTCAACTTATCCCCTTCCACACATGTGATCCTCTTCTAGAAGTACGTTGTGCTTGATGGATAAGCTTCCCTCCAAACTGCGCTGTAGGTGGGGCCAAGTTGACCCATGCAAATGAGTTTCCCCTTTTCACACTTAGGGGTGTTTAATATAATGGCCTAGATTTGTCCCCTTTTCCATTGGGCATATATTTATTCTCAACTTAGGAGTTTAATAAACCTCCTTCACATACTTTTATTCATGGATAAAGCAACTAAAATTAAAATGTAATATATTATTAGGACAACCATAATTGTGGACAACCATACAGTTTGTGATGTATTATTAGGACAACCATACTTGTGGAAGTGACATGTTTTGTTTGAGTCCCAACCTCACATTGTTATTATTAATTTGGGCAATAAGCTGTGCAGGATACCAAAGGTACCACCGCCTACCGCTATCTCTTTGGTTACTGCAAAAAAATGCAGTAAGCTCATTTCCAAAACTGGGAAATTTGTTTTCATGATGATCTGCCCTCAGTACAAGAAGAATATTGTGGCCACAACCTCTAGATAGGGCTCCTTCACATGACAAAAACAAATGAACAAGGTCGTGGAGGAGTATGGGGACATCTTCACCTCACCCGCATGGGTGCCTCTGTACTGTGAGGTCAAGCACCCCATCGATCTGACTGTAGGTGTGTCGCTGCCCAATTGACCAATATATAGATGCTATGTTCTAGAGAAAAATGAAAAAAAGAGGCAGATTCATGAGATGTTGCAGAAAGGTCACATCTGGCTGAGTTCGTCGCGTTGTGGGGGGGAGATCGTGTTGGTACAGAAGAAGGATGGGACTTGGAGACTCTGTATTGACTATCGGGTGTTGAACAAGATGACTGTCGGGAATAGGTACCCGATCCCATGGATTGATGACCTTTTGGAGCAACTCAAAGGGGAAAAGTATTTCATCAAGAATGACTTGAATTTCGGGTATCACCAAGTACCAATCGAACCCTCTGATGTGTGGAAAACTTCCTACCAAGGAGGGCCTTTTCGAATGTATGGTCATTCATTTCAAGTTGATGAATGCTCCTGCAACCTTCATGAGGCTAATGGACCTCATATTTCAGCCATTCACCAACTCATTTGTAGTAGTGCACATGGATGACATTCTGATCTTCAACCAGACTTGAGAAGATCACCTCCACCACATTCGATAGGTCCTCCAAACACTGTGGGAACACAAGATGTGTGCCAATTTTCATAAGTTCACTTTTGGCATGACTAAGTTTTAGTATCTGGGATAAATTATTGATGAGCAGGGGTTTCACGTGGATCCAGCCAAAATCCAAGTCATTCAGGATTGGCCAACCCCAACCACTCTAACAGAGCTTCAAAAATTTATTGGTCTTTCTAATTTCTACAACAGGTTCATGTTGGGATTATCTCATATCAATTGGCCCTTGAGTCAAGCCACCAAGGGAGGAGTGAAAGAAAAAATATTTTGGTCAGAATCTCAACAAAAGGTGTTGTATAATTGAAACATCGCCTCTTCTCTGCCCCAGTGCTCACATTACCAGACTTGCAATAACCATTTTAGATTGACATAGATGCCTCAGGCTATGCTATTGGGGAATTTATTACTCAATAGGGGCATCGAATGGCATATCATAATGAGACACTATCCTACACAATCCGCAAGTATCCCACTTATCACAAATAAATTTATTCCATTGTGAAGGCTTGCCGACAATGGAAGAATTACATTTTGGGGAAGGAAATGATCATTCACACATACCAATGACCCCTGTAGTTCATACAGATGCAAGGGAAGTTGTAGAATGATTTCCATCCATTGTGTTCCACATATATGCAATAGTTTCATTTGAACATCAAGTATAAGAAGGGCAACACCAATAATGTTGTAAACTCCCTCAGCCGACCGACGATCATGGCGCTAACCACCATTTTCAACTCTTGTGGGCATGAGACTTCTAATTGGCTGCTTCTCTACAAGAGTGATCTAAAATTCTGAAACACATATAAGACACACTTGAGGGTACTTGGAGGGTACGCAAGTCACCTGGGACACCTTTGTGTTCCTTCAAGTGAGCGTGCCAAGATGATTTGGGAAGCGCACTATTGTCAGGTCACTGGGAATTTCGGGGTTGAGAACAAAATGGTAGTACTGCATAAGTATTTCTATTAGCTAAACCTTCAACATGATGTTGCGAAGTACATCAGATCGTGCACTCCTTGCACTATTACCAAACCGACCATCAGGAAGTCTTTACTTCACTACTACCCCTAGTCGACCTTGGGAATCCATCTCCATGGATTACATGTCATGCCTTCATTATAAAAATCATGGAAACGATTATTTTTGTGGTCATTGACATATTCTCGAAGATGGCCATTATGGCGGCCTACACGAAGAATATCACAGTATAAACCATTGTTAAAATCTTCTTTGAATGAGTGTGGTGCACTTTGGGATCCCACAGTCTATCATCTCAGATCAGGATAGAAGGTTTCTCAGGACATTTTGGTCCAGCCTCTGGTCAATTTTGGACACCAAGCTCACCAAGTCCACAGTTATCCATCCCCAAACTAATGGTCAAATAGAGGTCATCAACAGTATGATCATACACATTCTACACATGTACAACTCAAACAATCCATGCACATGGGATGAGAGCCTTCCCTATGTAAAACACAGTTATAACCAGGCTCTCCATAGCCCAACTAGCCACAACCCCTTTCAGGTGGGCTTGGGATTCCACCCACTATGTCCCATTGACGCAATCATGCCATTTGCGGCTACTCAAGTCAATTCGACTCATGTCCAGTCTGAAGCTGCCAAGGTGAAAAAAGTCATTGAGCGAATTCATCACATCCGCCAACAGGTTCATGACATATTGGATAGATCCAATGCTAAGTACAGGCAATGAAATGATCAACATAAAGTACCACACAACTTCCATGTGGGCGACAAAGTGTGGTTACAATTGCAAAAGGAACGCCTTGCTGGACCCCACCACAAGCTTTGCCCACTCCGATATGGGCCATACACCATCACCAAGGATGTAGGGGCCAATGCCTTTGAGCTCATTATTCCACCATTCCTTGGTCTGCACCCAGTTTTCAATGTGGACCGCCTTCAGCCTTACTTCCCACCTCTACTGGACACCTCTGATATCATATAACAACTCACACCAATAAAGTTAAACCCAGAATACATGGAACAGGACACCACAGATCGTATCATGGACATGCAAATCAGGAACACTCCCTTGTAGAAGATCCAACTGTATCGGGTTTTCAAATCTAGCCAACTCCTGCACCAAGGAAAATGGTTCACAAGGAACCAAGTTCAGCAGAAGTTTCATCACCTCATGAAGAAACTCAACGCAATGGGGACCATTTCTTCCTATGGCAGGAGGAATGATCTATGTGGATTTTGGTGGCCAACTACCTATTCCACTTGGGGCCCAACCATTGTTTCTTTCAGTTTTTCATTTTCCTTAATTGTAGCACAGTTTAATATTTTTAGCAGTT
Organism: Pinus albicaulis; assembly: GCA_034641835.2. Classification (NCBI taxonomy): domain Eukaryota; kingdom Viridiplantae; phylum Streptophyta; class Pinopsida; order Pinales; family Pinaceae; genus Pinus; species Pinus albicaulis. The sequence goes on from CM076582.1 coordinate 709,069,435, forward strand.
TTTTGGGTCCTGAACTTCCAGAGCCATTTTGAGGCCCTAAACTACGTCTTTTTTTGGAAAAAATGAGAGCAACATGGAAGTTCCTTCAACATTAATAACATCAAAAATTTTAGTCCATGGATAGACCTTTCTAACGAGGTATTGTGTGTGTCAAACAGATATTGTATGCTAAAGTTACGTCCTCGGGAAGATTGATGTACCAATTTACCAAAATGGGGCCCATAATTTTGGCGCTTCATCTCTTAGGGTTAGGTTTTTGGATGTTTCGGGTTTTCCATTATTTCTCAATAATAAATAGGCCCTCCAACCTCAGTGTAGCATAGTTCAGAGGCTTGTAGCCACTACATCTCTTCTCAGAGATAAGCTACTAGTGCCCTAGCTAGTTTTGTTCTGCCTCTAAGCATATTTCAGTTATTTATTATTAATGAAATGAATTTTTATTTCGTTGCATCTATGTTTTTATGTGTATTTATGTATTTCGTTGTGTTCTTGCATAAATCCGGATCGAGCTACCTCCACAGAGGTTTTCAACCCACAAGGCTGCCTTGGGCGCCTCAAAGAGGTTTTCACCCAAGGGTCTTTTATTATTATTACTATTATTATTATTATTTATTGAGGCTTGTAGCTGCCACATCTCTTCTCATAGATAAGCTACCAGCTCCCTGGATAGTTCCGTTCTGTCTGTAAGCATATTTCAGTTATTTTTTATTAATGAAATGAAGTTTTATTTCTGCTGCATCTCTCTTTTTATGTGTATTTCTATATTTCATTGTGTTCCTGCATAAATCTGGATCAGGCTACCTCCACAGAGGTTTTCAACCCACAAGCCTACATTGGGCACCTCAAAGAGGTTTTCAACCAAGGCTCTTTTATTATTATTATTATTTATTTATTTATTTATTTATTTATTTTCTGCTCGAGGATCACCTCGTGGAGGTTTTCAAATTAAAAGTTGGCCTTGGGAGCCTCAGATAGGTTTTCACCCATGTCTTTTTTTTTCTTTTTCTTTTTTCTAGGAAGGGGAGGAACTGGAAACTATGGAGCTCCCAATGAAATACACCTCCCCATTTATGGAATTAATAAACTCAGCCCTAGACAGGGGCTTCTTGGACATTTTGAGTCTATAAACATTAAAAAGTAGTGGGATACCCTCCTCATATATGGTTTTGATCTGCAGAATTCCATTGTCATAACATTTTTCCACTTGGTAAGGTCCCAACCTTTTTGTCATTAATTTTCCTTTGAAATCCTAGAACCCGGAGTCATAGAGCAGCACCCAATCTCCCTCTTGAAATGTTTTCTCTTTAATGTGTTTTTCGTGCCAAATATTTCTCTGCAGCTGAATTACCTTTATGGGAAGGAGGGCATGCATTCTGAACTCATCCAAACCATTTAACCGCAAAAACCTTTCTTGTTAGTCCTTTGTGATATCCAGGTCTAACTCAGCTTCCATTCTCAAGGTGTTTTACTCAAACTCAATGGAAAGAAAAGCTTTCTTCCCATAAACTAAATCATAAGGATTAAACCATATGGTTGTCTTCCAAGTTGTATTGTAAGCCCAAGTGGATTCCACCATTCTGTCTACCCAATATTTTATGTTGCTTCTCACAACCTTGGTGAGGATATTCTCCAAGGCTCTATTCATTACTTTTATTATCACTCGCCTTGTTTCCCAAGGATGAGAATGGAACTAAAGGAGGTAACCTCAAACCAATATTTAGGTCTGGTATCTAGCCCTACAAAAACTAGAGAGGGATCTCTCAATGTCACTTTTACAGTCAATGAGATGATTGGATATGTAATGATATTAGGCTTGGTATAAGCTCAGTAAATTAGGGTTTTTTTTATATTTTTTGCTGGATAGGAATGGCAGTCAAGGAACTAGGTCTTAGCTTTAGGTATGATTTCAAAGGTTCATTCATAGAGATGAATAAGAAGCTAGGTAGATATACTTAAGAACATACTTTAATTGTTAGTGTGTATAGGGTTTGAAAAGGGAGAGAGAGAGTCAGAATGAGCATGTTAAATGAATTCATTCATTAGAAGAGTAGAAACACATTCATGAAAATATTATAAAACAGAGCATGAAAAGCAAGATTTTTGTTCATAGAATCATAATATCAACATATAGAAGCATACATGTGATGGCAAGAAAAGATAAAATTCAAATTTATGAGGTTACAAAGAAAAAAAAATGCTCACAAGCATACCACTGGAATCCCAATATTATAGTTGCAACATGTCTTTGATTTCATTGGAAAAAAGTTTGTACAATAGCTCCACACTACAAATAAAAATTATCTAACCTCTAAAATGACTTGAGTTGTACTAAATATAGAAAATAGAAGATATGACACCTCATTGGGTCAAAACCTGATCCAAAATATATCATAAATTTACCCTATGAGTTATTACCTAGAATCTAAGGAAGTTAGAAACAATACCCCCAAATTTAGCTAATAACTAGCAGTGTATATCTCCTTGATTAATTATGTGATTCCTCCATAATGAGAAGAAAAAAAAACTCTATTATCCAAAATAAACCTCATAGGATAGTTGCTACCTCGAAATTTGGATCATTCTGGCTTGAAAATTTTCCAAAAGGAATCCAAGACAGAAGTGTCACGCTAGTTTGCAGAAGCGTCGCGCCTTTCAGTAGAAGCATCACGCCACTTTGAATGTGATTTTGGCTGACCTTAAGGCATCCCTCTGAAAATATGAAGATTGGGTTAGGTAGCCATGTGTGTCATATTTCCATCCCAACCTTGAAACTGATAAAATACCTCCTGGAAGGCATCGTGCACATGCAAAAGTAATGGCAGAAACATGAAAAAGATGGTGGTTTTCTTGTTTTTCTCCAAAACTCGAGGGTGTCATGAAAACCTGAGACCATATATGGAAATTAAATGTCAAGATAATTCCAACCACGTAAATAAAACTTCATTTGGAGGCTATGACGAAAATCTTTGTGCATCTACGTGACGCTTCTGCACAACTTAAATTGCCAAAATTGCCAAAAATCCAAAATTTTCCAAACATTTTCTGCAAACATAGGGTTAAATGAAGGATCAATATCTCTCTAACCATAATGGTTTTTGAAAAAATAAGAGAGGGTGTTGTTATTTTTTATTCTATGAACAAACACCTCTTCCATTTTTCCAAAGTACTTTCCAATTTTCTCATAATAAAAGTTTTAATTTGATCACTAAAATTTGTATAAGAGTAGAGTGCTCTTAGCAGAAGCATCGCGCCACTTTGAGAGGGATTTTGGAGGCCTTCCCAAAGTATTTTTGGACTAAAATTGGTATGTTTGGAAATATTAGGATGGCTGCTACATAATGGAGTCATCAAGCACTACAAACCCTGCTCCAAACCCTTGAAAATTTGACCTGAAGACAACCTTTCAAAAAGTGCAAAAAATGACGTGGAGAAACTATATTTGAGGAATTTATCTCAAATAATAACACATGTGATTAAATTGAAGGAGGTTTTTTTTATTTGGTATATTATTGATAAAAACCTCTTTCACTTTTTTCAAATTCATCTTGATTAATTCAAAAAGTAAATTTTAAGTATGATTGTCCCTATGTGCAATGTAAACCCTAGCTTGATCACAAAACTCTAAAAATGATGCCATGGGTTTGAGTTGGATCAAACCTGAAATGATGAACTACCTTATTATACTTTCTGTTCTCACCTTACATGATTTTTTTCAGCAAAAATAAACCCGAGCTTGATATAAAGGAAAGGAAGCACGAAAACTAGGAAAGTAGGGGAAAATGGGGCAGCAAGTTTAGGGAGGGAAATGGAGGGGATAGGAGTTAGGGAAAAATATAAATTCATTAGGGGAGATAGGGTAGTGTGTTAGTAAAATATTATAGGTGGAATTTTTGAAAATGGACAATGGAAATGGGGGAAAAGGGCCTAAACAGAGAGTTGACCTAGTATCCTTGTAAAAGCATAGTGAGAACTAGGGTTTGAGTGAAAATGATAGTTATGAGAGGTATGAGTGATATGTAGTGATTTGGGAAGGTATACGAGTGATGTGTGAATTTTTTTATGTGATGAAACTAGGGCTTTCCAACTAAAACAAGTTAAACATCAATGGAAACAAAAACATAGTTGAAAACCCTAGAAGAGGGAATCCACCCTTTGCTATAGAAATTGAGTTGAATGAAAGGTGAGGGATGATCAATTACTGACTTAGGAGCACCTGAACCTTGAGAAATTTTTAATTGACCCTTCTCGTAGCTCCTTTGGCTTTATTTTGTAATTTGATAACTCCCAATGCAGGTGATTTGAATGTTGAAAGTGACTCTTATTTTCCTTCTTCACATGACATGATTGGCATTATTACGGTGAAACAAAAGAAACCTAGACCATAACCTATATGGAGGTATTTTTATTGACCTATGACCCTAGGTGATAATGGATGATATGGATTTAGAAATGATGATGACCATGAATAGAGTAAAGGGAGTAGCATTTCAGACTTAGAAAAAATTTAGTGATCAAAATTTTATTTGAAAACTTATTTGAAACTATAAAATTCGACCTAGGACCCTATCAACTAATATTTAAAGAGTGAATTTAAGTACTGTTGATTGACATACACTAAACACTTCCACCTGGAAATTTTATTGAGGGTGATAGGCAGTGGAAGTCTTGTTCTTTATCTTGTGCCGACTCATGAGGTTTTCAATGAGATGAGATGTAAATTGAGCCCCTTGATTAGTGACTACCTCTCTGGTGTATCCAAACTTGTAGAACACATTCTCTCTTAGATAACCTGTTACCTTATCCTCTATTTCTACCTTCACATCCCTTGTTTCAACCCACTTGTCAAGTATTCAGTTCAGATTATGATATACCTCTTCTACCCATATGATTGATAAATTGGTCTAATGAATTCCATGCCCCATTTGTCAAACGGATCTAGAGCCACTTGAGGGTGTAAATACATTTCATCCTTTGGTGTAGGTATCGCCATCCTTTGGCACTGGCCAAATCTATTGGTGTATCTCCTGGCATCTTGGTGGACGGTAGGCCAATAGTAACATAGCTGCAAATCTTTTAAGGTTGTCCTTTTTGCAGCAAAGTGGCCTCCACAAGGACTATCATGACATGCCGAGAGGATGTAAAAAACCTTTTCCTCCCTCACACATATTCTGAGAATTTTCTCAAGACCCAACTTGAAGATATTTCCACCAATCCAGGTCAAAGGGGCACTTTTCCTGATAATATTTCTCTTCTCCCTAGATGAAAGGTTTGGAGGGAACTTTTTAGAAACCAAGTAATTAGCTATGTCAACAAACCAAGGAGAGATTGATAAGATAGAAAATAAGTGTCCATCCAGAAGTTGATCATCACCATCCCCTCCTCATCTACAGGTTGAGTTAGTCTAGATAATAAATTTGCAACAACATTCTCCTTTCCTGGTTTATCAACAATTGTTAAGTCAAATTGTTGTAATAATAGCAACCATCTAATTATTTTATCATTAACATTAGGTTTATTCATTAAGTACTTGATGGATGCATGGTTAGTATGTACAAAGGTCTAATAAGCAGTAATATAATGCCTAAATTTGTTGAAGGAATGGAAAATGGCTAAAAGCTCCTTTTTTGTGACAATGTAGTTAAGTTCAGATTTGGACAAATTATTGCAATTGAAATAGATGGCATAGGGCAATTTGAAATCTAACTACCCCATGATTTCCCCCACAAATTTTTCTGATGCATCCATGTGGATGTGGAGAGGAAGAGCCCAATTTTGACCTCAGAGAATGGGGGAAGTAGTTAGATTTTCCTCGATGAGCTCAAAATCTTCTTGACAGAGAATAGACCAGAGAAATTTAGAATCGTTGGCCAATATTCCAAATAATTGTGAAGCCAATTTTCTGGAATATTTAATGAATCTCCTATAGTAGCCAGCCAAACCTAGGAAACTTTTGACCTCTCTCTGATTTTGAGGAACAAGCACCCTTTTTATGAAGGTGATTTTGTTTGGGTCTACTTGTATTCCTGCTTGTGATATTGACTGGCCCAGGACTACTCCTGCTATTTTTAAGAATTCGCATTTTCTGGACTCAGGGAGAGATGCATTACAATGCACCTTCTCAACACTTTTCCAAAATTGGAGAGAGATTCTTGGAAATCATCCCCATAAGGTGTGAAATCGTCCATGTAAATTTTGAGAGAGTCATGGACTAGTTCGGAAAAAATGCTCAGACTTCTCTTTGGAAAGTAGTTGGGGCATTACACAACCCAAAGGGAAGGACTCTGTAAGAAAATATGCCCTAGGGACATGTGAAATTAGTCTTGTCCTATTCCTCAAGGCTAATTTGGATCTGGTTGTACCCACTAAACCCATCTAGGAAACAAAATAACTTCTTCCCTGCAAGGCCATCTAGGACTTGATCTATAAAGGGAAAGGGGAAATGTTCCTTCTTAGTAGCTTTGTTTATTTCCTGGTAGTCAACACAAATTCGCCATTTTCCATTCTTCTTTGGGACTAGGACAAGAGGAGACATCTACTCACTATCTGATATGGGATAGATGAAACCTACATCCAATAATTTCTGCAGTTCTTCTTTCACTCTGTCCTTTAGAGTTGGTTTCATCATCCTTTGGGGTTGGTGCACAGTCTTTCATCCTCATTTAATTTAGATATGATCTCTGCATACCTAGGGATGCACCCATTTCATGTCTTTGTAGTCCCAAGAAAATGCATCAAGGTTTTCTTTCAAGAGCCGGCATAGTTTCTGTTCTTCTTTGGCTGAGAGGGATGTAGAAATTATACAACATTCATGTATATATAGGATTCACTCGATATAAAAATGTACTAAACTTAAATACTAAATCGCTTCTAAAAATATTTTGCAGAATTAAAAACACAATCGCTAATCACATGAACATGAAGAAAGATCAATCACACACAACATAGATAATTTCCCTGAGAAAGCTTACAGATAAAAACCCCACTACCTTCTATTTGATATTCAACATGGATTATGAAACAATTACATAAAAAAATATTCTCACAGGAGCCCTCTAGTACTCAGCTAATTGTCTCACACTGTCATATGCAATACTGACCAACACATAGCCAATTCTCAGCCTCTAGACAACCTGCCTTGCTTTCACAATCCTTGATGGAATAGATCCCTAAAATATAGGAATTTTGGCCCTCCTTGACTGCGCAAGTATCATGGGCACTCCAATGTGTGTTTGGTTGCATATGTGCAACCTAATAATCCTACAAGTGATAGTCAACTACCCTTTCACCTAGAACTCAACTAGGTCTCCACTGGATTTGACATGCATTCAGCTAATAATAGTAAATCCTCAGTTGCATGTGAGATCACTGATTGTGAATTAATTAATATTTAATTCACTAGATTTATCACTAGTGTATCTTCAATTATAACTAGAAAAAATGATTTTAACTCACTTAACTAAGTTAAACTATTTACAACTTTCATTAACTAATGCACCACTTCACTGTGAACTATGTTACAACTTGAACTACTCGAAATCCACTAGCTAACTGTATTTATCACTTTTAGTTAATTGTTTCAATCAAAATTGAGAATAGATTACAATTCAATTTCCATCTTAATTAAGGGATAACCAAAATAGACATGCACCCAAAAATAGCACTGTGGGCCCCACCCTAGTCTGGGTGCTTAATGCAACTAGGTGTGGGTGCTAAAATTTTCTTGTTGAATCTCAACACTCCCTCTCAACAAGAAGGGATTATCCTTCACCCCGATCCTGTCTATATAGTATTTGAATTTTCTCTTGGTGAGTGCCTTCGTCAGAATATCTGCATCTTGATCTTCCGTGGGAATGTACCGAGGCAACATTATCCTTCTCTGCTCACAATCTCTGAGATGATGGTACTGGATATCTATATGGTTGGACCTATCATGAAATACAAGATTAATCGATAGTTTAATGCAACTTTAATTATCACAATGAATCATTGTCGGGTCCATCTGAGAACCAAAAAAACCAACCAAGATATCTGTCATCCAGATAGCCTTACATGCAGCTTGACTTGCTGCCATGTATTCCGCTTTCGCTAAACTGAGTGCCACAGATTATTTTTTCCTACTGTACAAGGAAAATGTTTTCGATCCAATGCTAAATATCCCTCCTGATGTGCTCTTTCTGTCTGATGAACTGCCTGCACAATCTGCATCCATGAATCCATGTAGCTTCACTCCCTCTGTCTGTATATACCATAGACCATACTCTGATGTTCCCCTCAAGTATCTTAGGACATGCTTCCCCACCTTCAAAAATAGCTTGGTAGGCTTAACCATAGCTTGACTCAGCTGGTTAACTGTGTAGAAAATGTTTGGTATCATGTTCACTAGATACATTAGTGAACCCACTAGCTGTCGGTAGACAATAGCATCCACTACCTCTCTAGAATTAGATCCTCTTTCCTCCAATTTCTTGGAACAGGAGTATCCATGGGTTTTTAGCTCTCCATGTTAAACTTACCTAGTATCTCCTTTGCATAATTTCCTTGAGACACAAAAATTTCTCCATCCCGCTGCCATATTTCCAATCCAAGGAAATAATGAAGGATTCCCATATCCTTCATTTCGAACTCCCTTGCAAGATCCTCCTTGCATGAGTGTATCAACTGCTCATCACCAATCAAAATTAGATCATCAACATAAAGAACAATGATCAATAGCTTACCCTCAACCACAATTTGGTATAGGTTTTCATATTCTTCACTTTTGGTGAAGCCCAGTCTAGTGAAATAGTTTTCTATCCGAGTGTACCAAGCACGAGGTGCTTGATTTAGCCCATACAATGTTATTTTGAGTCAGCACACATGCGACTCACTGTTGAAGATATCGAAACCTTCAGCCTGCTCTATGTACACCTCTTCCTCAATGATCCCATTGATAAATGCAGTTTTCACATCCATCTGATGAATGTGCCAACCCATATGCATTGAGAGTGCATGGATGGATATTATGGAAGAGTACCTTGCAACTGGTGCAAAAGTCTCACCACAATCTATCCCATCGATCTGTGAGAATCCCTAGGCCACAAATCTAGCCTTGTATTTCTCCACACTCCCATCGGCAACTTTCTTTATGTAATATTCCCAAATTTTCACATGATTTTTGGAATATTAGAGTTCTTCATTTTCTTAATAAATTAAGTAAATAAAAGGGTGGAGGGACCCACAAACCTCAAATATGAATAAAATCCACTTTTAATGTTTGTATGTGGATATTCTAGATCTAGATCTAAACTCATGGAGTAGTGGAGCAGCTCCATTAATGGAGATCATGTCTCATTTATGAGATAGATTATGGAGGATGAAACAGTTAAATAAGATCATTGATCTTAAATGTAAAATCATGAGGATCTTTGATAAGGTCAACTGAGATTATAGTGCATTCAAAAAATATCATAGAGCACTTATGATAAGTTAGTGGAGGAAGTGATGCATTTAATGCACACATGATGGAGAGGGTGATAACCCCATATGAACATGATGGAGGACATGGAGAAATAGTGCAGTCAACCATGGAGACTTATGTCCACATGTACAACGTATTTTTGGAGTGGGCCTAGGATATGGAAGGCTCATATCTATATAATGAAGGAGAAGGCACAATGGAAGGCGTGACTTGGATTATTCATTTGTTTATATGTTTAGATCTAGATTTGTCTTACGACATTTGTATGCATTATTGAGTTGTTTAGCTAATATTGCAGTGTTTTTTACCATAGGGTGTTCTCGATCGGGAATCCCACCTCTTTCTTTGAGTGATCTCTAAGGAAGAGGGTTGTACTACATTCCTTATCAGGCATTGGTGCCATATTTAGGAGGTTTTTCAGCTAGGAAACCAATGGAGGATTCATCCTACCACTTTGTTCTTCACATTCAGTCTTCCAGGAGCAACATATCTATATCTGGCATTCAGGGCATTAGGTTTTACCTCCATGCAGTAGCATTCCCTTCAAGGATTATGTAGTCCATTCCTATAGATCTATTGGAGGAAGCAAGTTTCCAGTGTTTCAGCTAGAAATCCTATGAGGGATCATATCCTCACATTGGATCTATTTTTTCCATCACTCAGGAGTTGATTTGACACATCTAACAGTAGGCTCTTGACCCTCCCTCTTTGACAGCGTAGTTTTCTGAAGTTGTTTTTCATCCAACATCTAATTTCAATGGAGGAGATTGGAGGAGCTATATCTTGAGCTTTTAGGCCAAGCATATAGTGAAGGGTGTTGGGTCGAAATTAAGGTATGTTTTCACCCTATGATTACTTTGAATTATGATACATTTTTAGTAATTCTTCCTCATCTTAACGATAAAGAAAAAGAAGATTTATGAAAATCAGGAAAATTGGGCTAATGACAAAAGGAACGTTTTATAACAGAAATTTGACTTATTGTATCTATGTGTACAGGAAAGCAGAGAAGTTGAACCGATGTTAAACGAAAGACAACTGACAGACAGAGACTCATGAAATCTCAGTGATTCCCATAAACCAACAGAAGGCAGAAATACAGATCCAAGCCCAAAAACCCAAACGAAAACCACGAGCAGTGGGTTGTCGTTTAGAAAATGTCGTCCCACTGTGCAAAAACACCTTTAAAAGGACCAAGGATGAACTAGATAGTGGAGTGGAATAGGAATTTTATTCTGTAATCAATGTATTATGACAGAATTGTTCAGTTGTATCCCTGTATTATCTTTCAATTTAATAAATATTTTTGATGTTTTGAACAGACATCTTTTGAGGTTTTCATTGCGTTAGAACTTCTAGTGGTTTGGGCCCATCCCCTGGGATTTTCCTTGCCAATTTCCATGTTGTGCGTTAGTTATAGAATTGATGTCCAGTTACCTGATGAAGTTTGTGAATTACCTTTCCACTCAATAAAATAGAAACGCATGAGCTTATATTTTCTCTTTCATCAGAATAGTTTAGCATTCGTGCTTTCTGGTTTACAGTGATGTTTTATCACTATTAGATGTTTTCATTTTCTCCCAACACATTTATAGTCTCTTTATGAATCTTAGAGTAACTACTGTTCAATGTTATCTTCTCTAAGAATTATATTGTTCCCTCAGTACAATAAGGCGTCCAATTGTTGATTAATTATAGAAAGATGTTAATTAGTTAGTTTGCAAAGAGAATTCCATTGCAAAATTATATAAGCAATTGTTGATTCAATTCATTAAGATTTTTGTTCAATTCATTGAGATTGTTGTTCAATTCATTCAAGTTGTTGTTCAGTTCATCATTATGTTGTTCAATCATAAGTTTCTCTCCTTCTGAGCTAGACAAAGTAGTTAGCTGCATTATACCATTTCATTTCTCTTTGAGTTTATTGAACTTTTAGAATTAGATAATCCTCTTCATAAGAAATATGGAGTAACTATCGTTCGATCTCACTTTCATATAATGTTCTTACACTCTTGAAATAAGAAGACTTACCCTGGGTTGACAATTGAATGAGAAGCTTAGAGGTTTCCTATAATAAGCCACCTTTGTGAACCAGCATTTTTGGCACCATTTCTGGGGAGAGTGTTAAGAGTGATGTCCTTTATTTATCTTTCTCTATTGTTGTGAATAATTGGGTATTAAAAAAGAGAGGTAAGAACCTGCTTACCGGCAAGAAAAATGCTTGCTCCCTAGCCCGCTTCTCAGCAAATTGTGCAAAGACTAGTAGAATAGGTGCTCTTGTTTTATGACTAGGAAAAAAAAGATAGAAACAAATCGAAATAATCTACAAAAATCCCAAAAATCCAAGGGACTGGTGGTCCTTGAAAGAACAACATATATAGACGAAATAATTAAGAAAATTGAATCCCAGGCATCTGTAGGACCCAAAATCATTCCCACTCAAAGTCCTACTACTCTCCCTCGGGCAATAGCCTCACCATCTACAGCCCATGCTGAGATTCACAGTGAAACTGAAGGGTCTGAACAAAGCCTCCAGACTGTTGAACACATAGGTACTGACCCTTCGAGAGAGGGAGGTTCTTACAATATATAAGAAGGATAAGGAGAAACTAGTGGGGAAATACAAATAGGGGCTCTAGAGCCTGAATCCCTTGAAAATGTGGTCGAAATCAAGACGCTTGGTATTCCAGATTGATGGAGTGTTGTAAAGCCTCCTCCCCACTCATCACCCAATCCCACTAATATCACTCCTCCTGAACAAGAAATCCTTGAAGAATACTGGAATATCTTTGATCAAATGGAAAATGATCAAAACCAAAATCAATGGCAGACGTCGACATTGGAATATCCCATTATTGACCATGCTGCTAAGGCCCCTATGAAATCCATTCCCCTACAAAACATCCCCACCTTCCATGGGTTGACCTCAAAAGACCTTGATGCATTTTTATTTCAGTTTGATGTATTATGTAGGGGATATGACTATACCACTGATCCTCAGAAACTGAAATTATTCCCCTCTACTTTTAAGGGGGAGGCATTACGCTGGTTCATGGGACTCAGTGGGGGAACCAACAATAACTGGGACCAAATGAAGAACATTTTTCTAACTAAATATCAATATTATTGTCAGACTCAGGAATTAAAAGATGAAATATTCAATCTGTCTGAAAAATACAACGAGACAATAGAAGAGTATGTTGAAATATTTCAGTATAATCTGCAAAGGTCCCCATATACTGCATTATCCAAAGATATCTTGAAAGCAACAATAATTAAGGGAATGAAAGAACAATCGGTTGAAACAATCAATATAATGGGAAGAGGGGATATCTATCAAGAAGAATATGATGACATTATTTCGCTCTGTATCAGGTGCTCTCGGGGAAGTACGCGAAATAGGCCACTTGGGCAGGGCTCGAAAAAGTAATATCTCAAGCAATCTGGTGGCAATGTAACCAGAGCAGAGTTTGGTAATCTTTTGGAAGACTTCAAGACTGACATTCTAGGTAATTTGACAACACAACTTGGCGTCCTGCAAGCCAAGCAGAAGCAAGCTATAGCAGAGTAGAACTTGGTCATCTTCTTTCCACGTTGTCGGAAGAAGAAAAACCAAAGGGAATTCCCCTTAGACACGATTCAGATCTGTGATATCTACACTAAGGATCATACCACAGATCACTGCACTTCGCTCCCGGGACTCAAAGAAGTTTAAAAAGAAGCAGAAGAATAAACAGAACCAGTCTACTTGATGAATCAGTGTCAGCAATGGCAAACATGACCAGGTATGCCTCAAGACCTGCCTCCGTTCTTTCCTTCTCCACAGTTTAACCAACAGAACCACTCAGCAGCTTGGAAAAATCAACTGCCTTTCCTCAATTAATCATCTCAGTCATTCCTGACACCACCTTGGATAACGCAACCCTCTACAGGGAATAATTGGCCAATTTTTCTTTGTTCTCCCCCTGATTGGAAAAACAACCCATATCAAACACAGTGGCCAACATCCCCTTCTCAAACCAATTGGCCTCAAAATTGGCAACGACCTTTGGGAATGGCCCACCAACCAATGGGGACAGGAATTCAAAATCAGCCCAAACTAATAGCTCCATAACCTATCCAGCACAACCCTTAGCATATCATTTGTCCTCAGTTACTAGCCCAACCCAATCCTAACCCTAGCAATAGGTCGGTTCAACTAATCCATATCATGGGAAAACCCCAACCCTGAAACTAACATAAGCAATGTGATGAGCTAAGGTTGAGATCAGGACGTATTATCTCGCCAACACAAGGGACAATCCCACCGCAATCTGGAACTCTAACAGAGCCCAAATAAACAAATGTAACAGAGGAGGAGAAATTAAAGGAAACAGTTGACCAAGAGAAGCATGCAAATCTTGGGATTCTTTCAACTCCTTTCCCTAAAAGGTTAACACTACCTAGACCTATAGCTTCCACAAAATTTGATATTTTGGGGGAGTTAAGAAACCTTTGTATCAAAATCCCTCTTCTTCAAGCCATACAAGACATTCCCATCTACACCACAACAATTAAAGAGATGTGTGGGAAGAAGAAAGTAAAAAATACAAAGGTTGTACCCACCGTTCATGTGGTAGTGGCGCTATCTGACTTATTACTAGGTAAGGAACCGCCCATGAAATATGAAGACCCAGGAAATCCCATAGTAACTGTGAAAATCTCTGGCCACTCCTTTTCAAACACATTGGTCGATTTAGGTGTGGCCATTTACATATTAACAAAAGCGAACTGTGAAAAAATAGGCATATCAGTGCTAAAACCCACATCTACGCTATTGGAACTTGCCGATAGGTTGGTTATCAAGCTAGAAGAAATATTTCAAGGCATCATGGTTTCTCTACACTCATGGGATTATCTAGCTGATTTCCTAGTTATTAATCCAAAAAATCGAATGGACAGAATCTCATTGATTCTTGGACGGACACTCATTGATTCTTGGGCGACCTTGGTTGGCAACAACCAATGCTTACATAGGCTGTCGAATAGGCAACATGACCTTCACTAGAGGAGATTCCATAAAAACTATCATTATTTATCTAATTTCCAAACCAAGCTTACCCACGGTAAAAATTCACAAGCATCCATATACATATTGGGAGAAAAACATTCGTCCACCTCTGATATTAGTGGAAGCTCTTGAATTTAAGGATCAAACTGAAGATGATGTAATCAATAATTTTATGAGTCAGCCACCCATGTCTAGAAATTTAAAATGAAAAATGTTGAAAACAATCCTTGAAGATGAAGTTCAAGAGGACCCCTTGACAAACCTTGAGGATCAATATATTCCCACAACTACTGTGTGTAACATCATACCCATTGAGATTGAGCCAGGGATGATTTTGAATATCAATGGAAATTTGGATGGTAACCAAAAGTAAAGTCTCATAAAAGTTCTACAGAAGTATCAAGGGGCATTTTCTTGGGACTACCCAGACATGAAGGGCTTAGATCCTCAGCTATGCACCCATCACATCTATACTGATAAGGAATTTTGACCCATTAGGCAACCTCAATGAAGGCTAAACCCACACTTAAAAGATATTGTAAAAGGGGAGCTCCAAAAACTACTGGATGTAAATTTCATTTATCCTATTTCAGACAATAAATGGGTCTCCCCTCTAGTAGCCATCCCTAAAAATAATGGGAAATGGAGAATCTATGTGGATTACAAAGAACTGAATAAAGCAACACATGAGGGCCACTTCCCCCTCCCTTTTATTGACCAGGTCCTTAATACATTTGCAGGGAAATTTTTTTTTTCCTTTCTTGACAGGTTTAGTGGTTACAATCAAATCCAGATAACCCCCGAAGACCAAGATAAGATGACCTTTACCTGCCCATGGGGTACGTTTTCTTACAGGGTTTTACCATTTGGACTATGTAATGCCCCAACAACATTTCAAAGAGCCATAATCAACATTTTTTCTAACTTAATAAATGAGGGACTTGAAATATATATGGATGACTTCACCCCATATGGTGAGGACTTTTATCAAGCATTATAAATGCTAGAAAAGGTGTTGGAATGATGTATTTCCACTAGGTTATGCTTAAGCAATGAAAAATGCCACATGATGATGACTAAAGGAGTAATCTCGGGGCACTATATATTTGCAGTAAGAATACAAGTAGACCCAACAAAGATAGAGTTAATCCTTTTATTAGCCACTCCTTGGACATAGATAGAGGTGCGTAGTTTTTTAGGTTATGCAAGGTATTATTGTAGGTTTATAAAGAATTTCTCAAAAATTGTTGCACCTTTGTATGCTCTAACTAGAAATGTTGAATTCCACTGGACTAATAAATGTGACACCTCTTTTGCAGATTTAAAGAAACTGGTCTCGGCAGCACCAATTCTGCGAGGGCATAACTAGAAGTTTCCTTTTCACATCTCTTAAGATGCATCTGACATAGCAATAGGGGAAGTTCTTGGCCAAGAATAATAAAAAAAGACCTATGCTATTTATTATATCAGCAAAAACCTCACTCCTATCGAATTAAATTATACAGTGACTGAGAAGGAGTTCCTGGCTCTCATTTATGCTATTAATAAATTTAGACATTATATAACTAGCTATCAAGTACTCATGTATACTGATCACTCTGCCATTAGATATTTAGCCAATAAACCAATCACGAATGGAAGAATAACTCATTGGTTGCTGCTATTGCGGGAATTTGATATAACTATCAAATACCATCTAGGAAATGAAAACGTGGTCACAAACTTCCTATCTGGAGTTCCAAAGATGGACGACATGCTAGTAGTCGATGATCAGTTTCTTGACGAACATTTGTTTGCAGTAGTAGTAAAAATGCCATGGTATGTAGACGTGGCAAATTACTTGGCAGTGGGAAAGCTACCCAGAGATTTAACATCAAGATAATGGAGACTTATTGTACAACGCAGTGCAAGGTTCTCCTAGATCGGTGGATGCCTCTTCCATATGGGGGTTGACATGCACATACGCAGATGCATCAGAGAGGACAAAATTTATGACATCCTACGGGCCTGTCACGATGAACCTTGTGGTGGCCATTTTGCAGAACGCAGAATGGGGAAAAAAGTGTTACAATTAGGCTATTATTGGCCTACAATTTTCAAAGATGCAAAAAATATGTCCAAGCCTATGATAGCTACCAAAGAACGGGTTGCCCAAGCCAAGCTGATGAGATGCCACTACAACCACAATTGGTAGTAGAACCGTTCGAACGATGGGCACTGGACTTCATTGGACCATTCAACCCACCATCAAACCAGAAAATATACATAGGCTACCACATATTGCATAACGAAATGGGTAGAATTAGTTGCCTTATCAAGAGCCACAGAAGAATCTGTGATTAATTTCCTTTTTGAGTTGTTCGTGCGATATGGTTTGCCACAGGAAGTGATAACCGATGGGGGGCACAGTTCGTAGGTAATAAAATTATAGCCACCCTAAAAAATCACCATATCATCCATAGAGTTATGTCTCCTTACCACCCGCGGGGAAATGGGCAAGTTGAAAGCACCAACAAAGTTCTAGAGGCAAAACTTACCAAAACAATATCAACACATCGTCGGGACTGGGCCACTAGATTACCAGAAGCCTTATGGGCTTATCGCACAACCTGGTGAAACACCACTGGATATTCCCCATATCATCTACTATTTGGTAGAGAGCCTATTTTACCTATTAAGTTTGAAATCAAGACTCTAAGAACAATCGAGGAGGTAGGTTTGGACTTAATAGAGGCCCAGGTTAAAAGACTCCAACAAATAAATGAGCTAGATGAAAATGCGGCTACTGGCTCTGCAGCGCACAACAATCATCTAAAAAAAGCAAGCTAAGTGGCATGACAACCTTATCAAGAAGAATATATTTCAAAAAGGAGATTAGGCATTCCTCTATGACTCCAGATTCCAATATTTTCCAAGAAAATTACAAACAAGGTGGCTCGGTCTATATGAAATTCAAGAAATACACAACAATGGCACACTCACCTTGACCACCATAGATGGATCTGGTTCTACATTTTGATTAAATGGTCACAGAGTATGTATCGCAAACCTTTCACAAATGAATCTTTTTGCCAGTGGTACGAAACAATCCTACCATCCAAGTTGTGGCTGAAGGGGGTGATAACCCCACAACCTCAAGTACATGACAGTTTGCTATTGTCATTTTTAAATATTGTACATAATTTCCTTAAAATTCCTAGCTCTTATTTTGTTGTGCATTCTTCATACTCGCAATTATATCTTTTCTCTCATCCTCTTATCTTTTGTTGTTCAAATTCTTTGAACGGCTGTTGTTCAATCCAATTGAACAGTTGTTGTTCAATGGGGGTGAAAATTCTTTCTTTTTGTTTTTTTATTGTTGTTCAAATTATTTGAACAGTTGTTGTTCAATCCAATTGAACAACTACTGTTCAATCGGATTGAACAATCGTGCTTTGTGTGAGTTTTGTCTTTTGTTGTTCAAATTCTTTGAACGGCTACTGTTCAATCCAATTGAATAGTTTTTGTTCAATCAGATTGAACAGCCGTGTTTTTTGTGTTTTTATTTTCCTTTTTGTTCAAATTCTTTGAACGGTTGTTGTTCAATCCAATTGAACAGGTGTTGTTCAAATGGATTGAATGGCTGTGTTTTTTGTGCTTTTATTTTTTCCTTGTTGTTCAATTTATTTGAATGGTTGTTGTTCAATCCAATTGAACAGTTGTTGTTCAATTGGATTGAATAGATATGTTTTTGTGTTTCTATCCCTTACTGTTCAAATTCTTTGAATGGTTGTTATTCAATTCAATTGAACAAATGTTGTTCAATCTGATTGAACAACCTTGTTTTTGCATTTTATTCCTTCCTTTATCTACATCCTCCCCTCGATCCACACCATAGTTATAAAAGGTATCTCTGAGGAAGTGGCAGTTGAAGAGAGGAGGGAAGTAGTAAAAATTACCAATAATATGATTCTTTGACACTATTATCTCTAAACTAGAAGCTGACATTGTACATATATAAAATGAAAGGCTATCATTCCTAGCTCAATTATGTTATCATACAAAACATG
The DNA here is from genome assembly GCA_034641835.2 of Pinus albicaulis. Lineage (NCBI taxonomy): Eukaryota > Viridiplantae > Streptophyta > Pinopsida > Pinales > Pinaceae > Pinus > Pinus albicaulis. The sequence goes on from CM076582.1 coordinate 709,087,991, forward strand.
ATCCTATGATGGTATATCTTTCTACACTTCCGAGTAGTGTGTCCCTCCAATATGAAAAAATAGGAATAAGGGGTATTAATTCTATTGACATTCCTTTTAGTTCTCTCACCATCGCTAACTCTTAAGGAATTAATGAGCCTCCCTTCATGTATAAATAATAACTATTATGTTCATATGCAAATTTTAAAGAGAGGATAGGGGGTCTCATCACGGGCCAACCTACCATGATCATAAGGGTTTAGCAAGAAACATGCCCACAATGGCCACCACACCAAGGTAATGACCTTCTCAATTACTTGAAGGACAGGAGGTATCATCACGAGCCGACCTGATCACTTTGTTACAATCCTAGTGAATAACACTGTGACTATCTGGCCATCACACTAGCACAGTGACCTCCTCATAAATAAAAATTCTTATGTTTTAAAAAGAAGTACTATGCTCATATGCAAATTTTTAGGAGAGGATAGGGGGTCTCATCACGATCCAACCTACCATGTTCATAAGAGTTTAGCGAGTGACATGCCCACAATGGCCACCACACCAGGGTAATGAGCTTCTCAACTGCTTAAAGGACAGGAGGTCTCATCATGAGCCGGCCTGATCACTCTGCTACAACTATAGTGAATGGCACTGTGTCTATCTGGCTATCATACCAACACGGTGACCTCTCCACAAAATTGAAATAATAACTATGTTTACATAAGGATCCTGGCTCATTTTTCAGGTTAAAATAGCAACCCTGTCGAGGCTATGAATGCCTGCTAGTAGCAGTGGCTCTGCTTATGGTATGAGAGTATGTTTCAACGATACCCAATTACTCTTACATATACCTTACCTCCCATTTTTTCTTCCATCCTTAACATAAGAAAACTATTCGAATTAATGATAATTCTAATCTACCACATAAGTAAAAATAAGTGAGTTATGCTTACATGTTTGAACTTCAGATGACGGCACCAATCATTACCTATCTCAATCTTTCTTCCGTCATACTTTATCATTAAAGAAGGACATCTTATCATAATAATAGCTATACTATTTTATCTCCCTCTCTAGTCACTTCCACATGAGATAAGCTTATGAAAACTTCCAAATATGACTTTTACAATTCATGCGCTCATAATTAACCAATTACTCCTCTTTCCTCGAGCTCCAAAGCCACGGCCTCCACTCTCACATACATGCTATGATTACTGAATCCTGATATTCCCCCCGTATGCATTCATGATTGATCAAATCATTCTTGTAATTGAGGATGTGGATGCCCTTACTTTGGCAGAGGGGGTGTAATTATTCATAAATAATCAAGCATGTGAATTCCTGGCACGAATTCTGTTGGATACGCTGATAGGACCAAAGGAGCATAACAATTAAGGTATGAAGTTACCTGCAGAAGGCTGTAATTTCCCTTTCTCTTGCATAAATTTTTCATCCTAAACAAAAAATACAAAGAGAACACAATCAGAAGGAGTAATTAGCTCAAGTAAACATGTTAGCCATGGGCGGAAATTCTCTCAGGAATGAACCTTCAAACTTCCCGATTTCAGATGCAGCAAGCGCTATCCTTTGGCAAGCTGGCTAGCTGGCATATTTACATAGAATACATGGATTTGATATAGAAGTAGCAATAGATTTCCTGAAAAACCTACAGGAGGGACATACCAGGCTCAGGGGAAGATTTATACCGGTCACAGAAGAAATTATTGTTGAACTCTCCGGAATACCAGTGAAATGAGAGAGATGGACAGAGAAACACTTTCTCTTACGGGAGGCAGTCGCAACATATCAATATCTGGAAGAGCCATTGGAGTGAAAAGTAAAAGTGAATAACCCTACCTCTCTACATCAACCATGGCAGGAAATTACGACATTCATCCAGAGATTCATTACATGCGATGGACGCCAAGACGTGGTAAAATCTTGACAACTTAAACTATTAGATGTGCTTAAAAAAAATATTTTAGTTAACTTGCCTGCTTTCTTAAATCATATATTACATGACACTGTTGTTCAAATAAGAAAATCTAAAAACCTTCAAGCAGTTGTCAGTCACCACAGGCTAATCAAACTAATCATCATATATGAGTTGGACAAGCAGCAGATTTCCTAGGACAAATTTATTAACCCTAGCGGAACTGAAATTGAGCTTTCCAGGATGAACATACCCAGAATGAAAAGGACCCATGCCTCAACCTTAGAGCCAAGCAAGAAAAATCAGTCCAAAAGACTTCAAGGAACCTCATACTTCATAGAAGAGGCAGGGCCATCCCACTCAATTCCCTCGAGCCCTCAAAATATACTCTTACAATATTATGAGGAAGAGATGGCTCGAGTCTTGGAGAAAATGAGGACATCCCATGAAACGAAAAGCCTATCTGAGCAAGATGGAGAGCAAGAAGAACCATTAGACTAGTCTTCCACTGCCAGCAACTCCGGCCACACAGAGGTGTTACCCTATCAAAAGGAATCACAGTATTTTAGGGCCTTGTCCCCTCTATAGAATGATGGCGCGAATGAGGGGGCACATGTAGAGGAGGAGGCTGAATCCAAAAATCAGTCAGGAGACACCATCCCCTTGGAGCATAACATAAGCATGGAAACAGTTCCTTTGACACCTAAGGGTAACATTGCCTCCCCCAGCGAGGACCCTCATACAGAAGTAAACTCCGAAGTACAGGTAGAAGACACCACCACAAGAAAACCTGAAATTGACACCGCCATACCTGAAAAGGAGATTGTTGCTCCTCCACCCCCTGTTGAATCCAGACTAGAAGAAAATTTAGTCGAAAAGAAGTTAAAGAAATTAAGCAGAACCTAAAAAATACTAAGGAAATTAGTAAAACATTTGAATAAGTAGTTAAAAGAGGTAAGCAAGACCCAGAAGCCTAAGAAATAATTGACCATAGCAGAAACCCAAACAGAATTGATCACCAATTTTTTAGATACTACTGATGCTAGAATGCAGACTGACCTAACAGAGACTGTTGAGGCTAAAATGTAGACTGGCCTAACAGAGAAATTTGAGGCTGAAATGAAGAATGATCTAGAAAATACTATTGAGGCTAACATGCAGAGTGACTTGGCAAGCACCATTGAGATCAAGGTACAAACAGACATGGTGGACACTTTCGAGGCCTTTGTCCAAACCAGGCAAGAATTCACTGACAAAAGGGAACCCAAACAGAGGAAACCCCTGCCTATGCTCCTCTAGTTGAAAGAGTTTTCAATAAAAAATGGTATAATGAATTAATTCAAACACAACATGAGTTGGCACAGTGCAAAAAGGAAGTAGTACCAGCACAAGAATATCAGGAACTACTAAATAAATTCACAAACCTTTCCACCACAAAAGATGAAACATTTTCCCAGCTCAGAGAGGAGTAGGCAAAGGTAAAAAGGGCACAATACCAGGTAGATCAAGCCAAGAAACAAATCACTACAATTTGTTCTATGTATTTTGATGCACTAACCTGCAGGGCACCGACCACCAACTATGCCCTATTCCTAGTGGAATGATATTTACTACTGAAAATCAAGGCTGTTAGGGCAGGGAATCCCACCACTTTCAAAACCATAGAATAATTCATCCACTGTTGCAATGATCAAGATGAACAGGTCCAACGCCTTTTACGTGAACTTTGCATGCACAACTTCTTTCTAGAAGAGGACAGGGATAGCAATCCTAGTCCCATTATAGGAGATGTTCAGTTCTAGGCCTTCCTCTTGTTCACTAAGAACCAGATTAGGTGCGCCAAAGACTATAACATATTCCAAAAGAGATAACATGGCCTAGACGTGTGGGTCAGAGGAGAACCTAGTAAACCCCTGCAGCTGTCCATCCAACACAATAATTTTATGCGAAGAAAGGGTGTAAGGACAAAGCTCGAACCCATCCATAAAGACATTATAGAGAATGGGTGAGAATATTTTGAAGACATTCAGGAAGCATCCCTGGAAGCACCCAAATAAAGATGGATGGCCTCCACAAACAATGTAAAGAATAGGGAACCATTTGGCTACAAAAACTTCAAAGTGACCACCTCTAGATTCCTTTCATATAGTAACCTGGTCTTCAGCATGAGTCCTGCATGGTTAGGGTGCAAGTATAGATGCCCTCTTATCTGGTACCCCCTTGAGGGTTGTGATCATGACTACGAACTGCCAGAAGGGAACACAAACGCTGCCTTTGCAAGAATTACAAAAAACATGGTTTCAGAGCATACAAGTAAGAAGTCTACCCTACCTACTCCTTAACACAATTTCATCTCAACCATTTTTTTGCACGAGGACCTACAAATAGGTAAGCGGGGGAGTATGTTGGGCTAGAATTAAGGTATGGTTTCACGCTATGATTACTTCGAATTATGATACATTTTTAGAAATTCTTCCTCATCTTAACGATAAAGAAAAAGAAGATTTATGAAAATCAGGACAATTGGGCTAACGACAAAAGGAACATTTTATAATAGAAATTTGACTTATTGTATCTCTGTGTACAGGAAATTAGAGTAGATGAAATGACGTTAAACAAAAAACAACTGACAGAAAGAGAATCACGGAATATTAGTGACTCCTATAAACCGACAAAAGATAGAAAGACAAATCCAAGCCTGAGAACCCAAATGACAGCCACAAGCAGTGGGCTGTCGTTTGGAAAAAATCATCCCACTGTGTGGAAATTCCTTTAAAAGGACCAAGGATGAACTAAATAGGGGAGTGGAAAAAGAATTTTCTTTTATAATCAACATATCAGGACAGAACTGTTTAGTTGTATCCCTGTATTATCTTTCAATTTAATAAAGAGTTTTTATGTTTTGAACTATCATCTTTTGAATTTTTCATTGCGTTAGAACTTCTGGTGGTTTGGGCCCAGCCCCTGAGAGTTTCCTCGCCAATTTTTTGTACGTTAGTTATAGAATTGATGTCCACTTATCTGAGGCAATTTGTGAATTACCTTTCCACTCGATAAAATAGAAACGCATGAGGTTACAGTTTCTCTTTCATCAAAATAGTTTAACATTCATTCTTTTTGGTTTACAGTAATGCTTTATCGTTGTTATATGTTTTCATTTTCTCCCAACACCTTTATAATCGCTTTATGAATCTTTAAGTAATTACTGTTCAATGTTATATATCTCTAAGAATTATATTGTTCCATCGGTACAATAAGGCATCCAATTGTTGATTAATTACAGAAATATGTCAATTAGTTAGTTTGCAAAGAGAATTCCATTGCAAAACTATATAAGTAATTGTTGATTCAATTCATTCATATTGTTGTTCAATTCATTCATATTGGTTTTCAATTCATTCAGGTTGTTGTTCAATTCATTCAGATTTATATCCAATTAATTTAGGTTGTTGTTCAATTCATCGTTATGCTATTCAATCATAGGTTTCTCTCCTTCTGATCTAGACAGAGTAGTTATCTACATTATACCATTTCATTTATCTTTGATTTGATTGAACTTCAAGAATTAGATAATCCTCTTCATAAGAAATATGGAGTAACTATCGTTCGATATCACTTGCATATACTATGCTTACACTCTTGAAATAAGAATACTTACCTTGGTTTGACAATTGAATGAGAGGCTTAGAGGTTGCCTATAATAATCCACCTTTGTGAACCGACAAAGGGATCAACCCTTCTTGCATAGATCTGATTATGCATCATTGCAGCCATCATATCATCATATCTAGCTTCAAATTTACATACCCAGCAATATATATGTGAAGCCCTAAGAGGGTGGTTTTCTTAGATTGACAGATCTGAGAAACCCTTTCTGGGTTATCTTAGGTATCAATCATAGAGCCCAGATCTCTATTTTCAGCATCATCAGGGCTTCCAAACTACCTAGCTCTCACTTTCGATCTTTCTGGTAGTTGTAGTCCAAACAGTTGTAGCAGGGACAACATAGTTTACCTTCCATTAGTTTAGTAGTTACACAGTCCCTCTTGTGGGATCATTGTAGGGTCATTCTAAGCCATCCGTGTGGCTTGAGTGTCTCATATTTTGATCACTTTTGTACTTGATTTTTCACCTCCCATATAATAAAATGGCTCAATTATTTCTGTGCATTCTGATGTGTATAAAGATTTATTATTTACTTTGTTGTAGTTCTCTTATTTTATTTTAGTATTATTGCATTCTCCCTTTTGGGATATTACAGTGGTATCAGAGCATGATATTTGGCTCAGCTTGTGGAAACTTCATCTTTTGCATCAAAAGAAGAAGAAGATAGATGAGATCTATCATGAAGGAGGATTGTAGTTTTTCTACTCCTCTCTTTATATCCATGCAAGATCTCTCCAAAGAGGTCAATAAAATAAATAAGGAAAGGAAAAAGGAGGATCCAAGAAGAAGATTTGATGAGGAAGATCCAAGCACCTCCTATCAGAAAAAAATAAGACCAGAGAATCGTAGATCTACTATGCCCACTTTCTTTAAAGAAGGTTAATGGTATATAAATGAAGAGAGGAAAGAACCTGAGACTCATGAGACTCTCAGTCTGTATCATGAAGAGTAAAAGGCATAGTCTAGAGCATTTAAAGAGAGTCTAACACTCCAATAATTCTTCAAACTCAAAGAAGAAAGAAGATCCTATAACAGCAATATAAGAAAGAGGCACAATAGGTTTTATTTTGCTACATTTGATGGATCTTCCTTAAGCACTTTTAAGGCTTGGAGGAAAGAGTTAGATGAATTCTTCAGGCTACATCCTGTAGCTGAATGAGAGGTTGTTCATATTGCATCACTACATCTTTATGGTGAAGCCAATGATTTATGGTTTGGTCACATGGAGCAAGAAAATGTGACTAAATATTCAGATTTATTTCACAAGTTGAAATAGAAGTTTGATGTGAGAAAAACATACATGTGTCACAAAGAGACATTTCCTAAGGAAACAAAGGAGGATGTCAATATTGTCACTCTGAAAAAATGGTCCCTACATTCACCACTCATTGCAGAAGTACTTTCATCCAAAGAAGAGACACTTGCAACTTTGCAAGAAAGTCTTGAGCTCTTGACACATAGATTCCCATGCATCATTTAGGAGATGCATGAGGAAGAGGAAAAAGATCCCAGAACTAGTACATTGATAAAAGAGCATCCATCACTCTTACCAGCAGTTGGAGACACCATTTTCCTAGTTGGAGGATTTCATGTGTCCTTACAAGAGGTTCCCACACATCAGTTGATCCAAGGTAGGCATGTAGATTCATCACATATTGTTTCAGTATATCTTATTGAAACTTATGAGAACCTGCCATCAGGGCCAATGCATAACCAAGGGTTAGAACAAAATTCTTATTTGAAGCAGCAAACTATCACAGCGTAGAGGACCCTTGATCTAATAAAGGAGTAAATGAAAAGTTATCCCATTTTTTCATTGATGGAATACATTCAACCCTTTGAGTTGAAGTGTAGAGTTTCAGAAAATGGGATGAGCATGATCATATGTACAATGACTGGTTGTGAGATTAGTATTGTGCCTTTTTTTGAGACAGCACATGTATTACCATGCATATCTACAACGCTATCACTTAGTAGCAGTGATAAAGAAGGAGCCCCATTATTCTTTGAGAATTCTAAAGGTAGCTTCACTGATGAAGCAATGGAGGTTAAGATGATATATGGTAGACATTTTGAGATGAGGAATATTTTCTCCTTTATAGATGACAATTTCTCCATGAGCATCTCACAACTCAAAGAGAAACTTATACCTGTAGCAGATCCAGAACCTCATTGGTTTTGGAGGGCCATTGATGAGAAGGTCTCATTGAGAGATCTCATTAGAGGTGCACTTCCACATTTCATGGAGTGAAAAGTTCTTCATTAGCTTGAGAAGAATGGTATTCTATAAAGGGGGATTCCATGTTTATGCAGTACATCATTCTCATCCACATTGGGATGAGTGGGTGACGATGATAAGCAAGGGGTTTCATGACCACTCGAAGATATATGACATGGACCAAAAAGAAGCTTGGTTACGCTGGTTGCTCTTGGGTGAGTTTGGTTACTACAAAAGGCTCCTATTTATTTGATCTATGCCTTTGAAAAACACTCATGTAATGAAGAAGGAGGCATGGTTGCACTGGCTACCCTTGGGTGAGTATGGTTACCACCCAATAGCTCATATTTTTCTGATTCATGAAAAAAAATAAGGCATGTTCACTTGGGTTTACCATGAGAGTGTTTGTCCATCACATGACATCCCCTATTTCTATGTGTTTTGAATTTTGTAAAACTTGGCATGGTACTCTCATGATGTGCATTAATGGTGCTTACTTGTATTGGGTTGATGTGACATTCCACATGCCTATCAGTATGTCTTTACTCCATGATGCACATGAGGAGGAGAGAAGGCAGCAAGATCTCTTGCTGCTTTGGTTTATTTTGGGGGATTTTGGCTTATCCATCTTGTATGGGGGAGATGGAGGATGGCAGCAAAGGGCCTTACTCCAATAGTTACTATTGAGGACAAGCAACATTTTTCCAAGGAGGACTGTAATATTCCCAAATTTTCACATGATATTTGGAATATTAGATTTCTTGATTTTCTTAATAAATTAAGTAAATAAAAGGGTGGAGAGACCCACAAACCTCAAAGATGAATAAAATCCACTTTTAATGTGTGTATGTGGATATTCTAGATCTAGATCTAAAATCATGGAGTAGTGGAGTATCTCCATTAATGGAGATCATGTCTCATTTATGAGATATATTATGGAGGATGAAACAGTCAAATAATATCATGAAACTTAAATGTAAAATCATGAGGATATTTGATAAAGTAAATTGAGATCATAGTGCATTCAAAGATGATCATAGAGCACTTATGATAAGTTAGTGGAGGAAGTGATGCATTTAAAGCACACATGATGGAGAGGGTGATCACCCCATATGAACATGATGGAGGACATGGAGAAACAATGCAGTCAACCATGGAGACTTATGTCCACATGTACAACGTAGTTTTGGAGTGGGCCTAGGCTATGAAAGTCTCATATATATATATATATATATATATATATAATGAAGGTGAAGGCACAATGGAAGAAATGATTTGGATTATTAATTTCTTGATATTTTTAGATCTAGATTTGTCTTAGGAAATTTCTATGCATTCTTGAAATGTTTAGCTAATATTGTAGTGTTTTTTAGCATAGGGTGTTCCCGAGAGAGAATCTCGCCTCTTTCTTTGAGTGATCTCTAAGGAATAGGGTTGTACTACATTCCTTATCAAGCATTGGTGCCATCTTCAGGAGGTTTTTTCTATCATTCATATAGGAAACCAGTGGAGGATTCATCCTACCACTTTGTTCTTCACATTCAGTCGTCCAGGAGTAGTAGATCTATATCTGACATTCATGCCATTGGGTTTTACCTTCATGCAGTAGCATTCCCTTCAAGGATTGCACAGTCTAGTCTTGAAGATCTATTGGAGGAAGGAGGTTTCCAATATTTCTGCTGGAAATCCTTTGAGGGATCATATCCTCACATTGGATCTATTGTTTCCATCACTCAGGAGCTGATTTGACACATCTAGTAGTAGGCTATTGAGCCTGCCTCTCTTACAGTGCATTTTTCTCAAGTTGTTGTTCATCCATCAGCTAATTTCAGTGAAGGAGATTGGAGGAGCTAGATCTTGAGCTTTTAGCCCAAGGATCTAGTGCAGGATCAACCCTTCTTGCATAGATCTTATTGTTCATCATTGCAACCATCATATCATTAGATCTAGCTTCAGATCTGCATACCCAACAGTATATATGTGAAGCCTTAAGAGGGTGGTTTTCTTATATTGACAGATCTGAGAAACCCTTACTGGGTTATCTTGGGTATCCATCATAGAGCCCATATTTCTATTTTCAGCATCATCAGAGCTTCCAAACTTCCTAGATCTTACTTTCAATATCTCTGGCAGTTGCAGTCCCAAAATTTGTAGCAGAGACAATACAGTTTACCTTCCATCAATTCAACAGTTATGCAGTCCCTCTTGTGGGATCATTGTAGGGTCATTCTAATACATCCCTTTGTCTTGAGTGTCCCATATTTTGAGCACTTTTGTACTTGTTTTTTCACCTCCCATATAATAAAATGGCTCAGCTATTTCTATGCATTCTGATGTGTATAGAGATTTATTGTTTACTTTGTTGTATTTCTTATATTGTGTTTTAGTATTACTTCATTCCCCCTTTTGGGATATTACACTTTACCTTGTAGATCCATCTCGATCCAATCACTGATTTTTCAACTAGTCTTGGGACTATCTCCCATGCATTTTTCTTAACAATGGAGTCATAATTCTCCACCATTGCATCAACCCAAGTTGGTTGTTGCACTGCTTCCTAAAAGGAATATGGTTCACTCACAATACATTTTCTCATAAGATATATGTATCTATTAAATCGGTCAGGAGACTGTCTCTGTCTGCGCTATGAAGTAGGGGCTCCTACATTCTCTACAGCATCAAGTCTCAATCTATCAGCTTTCGTGTTGCACCTTCTACCATTTATGATGGATGGATCTACATGAGTGGTTGATCCACATCTTGAGACTCATCCTTGGGAACCAACAGTTCCTCCTCTACATGCAAGTCCAGCTCCCTCTTAAGAGACAACCGCATGGATTTCTCCTCATAAAATTTGATATCCCGTCGCACAACATTCATTCTATTGTTTGAAAAATACACACGATAATTATGGGGTGTTTCAGTGTACTCCAAAAAAAATCCCAACCTCGGTTGTTGGTTCCAACTTCTTCCTGGAATCCTTGGTCACATGCACATAAACGAATGAGCCAAAAAATATTAAAGTGTGAAACATCGGGTCTCTTACCAGTGAAAACCTCTTCAGGTGTACTCATGCCAAGTACTCGACGAGGACAATGGTTCTACACATGTACCATTATGTTGCATGCTTCCACCCATAGATGCATCGGTAGGCCTTGATCATGCAACATCACTCGTGTTGCACCCATGATCATTCTGTTCTTTCTCTCTGCGACCCCATTTTGTTGTGGGTTATGATGCGCAATCAGTTCTCTTTGAATTCCTTATTTGATGCAGAAGTTCTTGAATTCGTTAGAGATGTATTCTCCACCATTATCGCTCCTAATAGCCTTCAATTTCTTCCTCGACTCTTTCTCCGCCAGTGCCTTAAAATCATAGAACTTAGAGAATGTTTGATCTTTCTTCTGCATGAAGAATATCCGGCACTTACGAGAAAATTCATCAAAAAATAATAAATAGTACTTATGTTTTGTTGTTGAAGCAACAAAGAAAGGACCACACATGTTTCTGTGAACTCTCTCAAGGATCCCTAAAGCTTGATTTTCCTTCTCATGGAAGGTGTCCTTTACATATTTTCCCATATTACATCCCTTGCATGTGTGTGACTACGTAAGTGTACCCCTGGGAAGACCAGTAGAGATCTGATACATGACTTTCAAGGCTCCATGGTGAAGATGGCCCAATCTCTTGTCCCATAATTCGCCCTCATCCTGGCTCACCACTTGATCTGCCTTTCCCATCATTGCTGCATAGCCATCTACCTCCAGCTTGTATAGATTCTTAACTTGAATCCCTATCCTCTTGGATTTTCCCATTGTTTTATGTCGCATGAAATATTTTCCATCACTAAAAACAACATCATAGCCTCTATCCTCCAATATTGCGACTGTGACCAATTTTTCCTTCAGACTTGATACATGCATTATTTCTTTTAATTGAAAGGTTTTACCTCACTTCCTTTGAAAGGTAATGGTACCAATCCCAATAGCACTATACCATCTGTCATCACCCATTTCAATATGCATTTGGATATCTTTTTCCTCCAAGTCACTGAAAAGTTCCTTATCTCCCATCATGTGAAAGGAAGTGACATTATCCAAATACCACACAGATCCTAATTCACTGGACACCTTGCATGCGATCAATGAGAATTCAAGCTCAAATTTTGAGGCAAGGGCCTCACAAGTTTCAGATCCTCCATCCTTATTGTTATTCTTCTTTTTTGGAAATTTAGTAGCAAAATACCCATGTTCGTGACAGTGAAAACACTTTACCTTGGACATGTCCTGCTTCATTCCATTCTTGGACTCAGATTTAGAATGGAATTTCTTCTCCTTCCCCTTCCTGACCTTGGCATCCAAAGCACAATCCTCTTCATCCTCATTCTTAGATGAAGATCCATCTCTGGTGTTCCGTATGAACTCCTCTTACACCAAATCTGACCACAGTCATTCCCAACCTCGTAATCTTTCCCTTCCATTGACAGAGTCTTGATAACTATGCCAACTCTTGGAAAGCTGTTAGAGAGAAAATCTCACCAAATCATCATCAAAAGTTGTTATTCCAAATCTCCCCAGTTCATCTTGACATTCGACAAACGTTTTTAGATATTTTGGAATGGTGTCGCCCTTTTCCATCTTGATATTCCTAATTTTATCTTTGAGCACCAATTTCCTATGGTTGCTACTAATTTGGAATAGATCTATTAAAGCCTTCCACATATCATATGGTGTAGCTCTCCCATGGAGGCTTGAGACAATGTGGTCTCGTACTCCCTCCAACAGGATCCTCCTCGCCTTTTCCACTTTATTTTGCCATGCATCAAGATTTGCAGCATCTATCACAGCGGGTTTATGAACATCATTGTCAATGAATTCCTTCAAGCCATTGTCTTCGAGTACTAACTCCATCATATCCTTCCAATAAATATAGTTTGGTCTGCACTCGGGTGCGTACTCTAAACTCAATCCATTGAAATCCATTTCGAACTTGAATCACCTGTAGCACCAAGAAAGTCTTTCTACAAATTGGAATTCTATCTAGTCACAAACGCAACTCCTGCTTTACTTTTGCAATTTCTTGTGCTCTGATACCATGTTGAAATTATACAACATTCATGTATATCTTGGATTCACCTAATCTAACAATGTAATAAATTTAAATACTGAATCGCTTCTACAAATATTTTTATGAATTAAAAACATAATCGCTATCACATGAACACAAAGAAATACCAATCACACACAACACAGATAATTTCCTGGGAAAGCTTACATATAAAAACCTCACTATATTATATTGTATATTCAGCATGGATAATGAAACAATTACATACAAAAATATTCTCACAAGAGCCCTCCAGTACTCAGCTAATTGTCTCACATTGTCATATGAAAAACTGACCAACACATAGCCAATTTTCAGCCTCCAGAAAGTCTTCCTTACTTGTGCAATTCCTGATGGAATAGATCCCTAGAAGATAGGAATTTTGGTCTTCCTTGACTGCGCAAGTATCATGGGCACTCCAATGGGTGTTTGGTTGCATGTGTGCAACCTAATAATCCTACAACTGATAGTTAACTTCTCTTTCACCTAGAACTTAACTAGGTCCCCACTAGATCTGACATGCATGCAGCTAATAATAGTAAATCCTCAGTTGCATGTGATATCATTGATTGTGAAGTAATTAATATTTAATTCACTAGATCTCTCACTAGTGTATCTTCAGTTACAGCTACCACAACTAATTTTAACTCACTTAACTGAGTTAAAATATTTACAACTTGCATTAACTAATTCACCACTACACTTTGAACTCTGTTACAACTAGAATTACTCTGCATGCCTCACCAACTACCTCTAACTCAAAATCCACTAGCTAACTAAATTTATCACTTTCAGTTAACTATTTCAATTCAACATTGAGAATATATTACAGTTTAATTTCCATATTAATTAAGGTGTAACCAAAATAGACATGCACCCAAAAATACCATTGTGGGCCCCACCCTTGTCTGGGTTCCTAATGCAACTAGGCATAGGGGGTTGTTTCTAAATGATGTGGTTGATGAGATCATCCTCATCGGGTTGCCCCCCTCTAAGAACAAAATCTATGGTACAAATGGGGTAGGGCGTTGTGTTTTATACTTCATCTTCTTCTTCTTCACCCTCCAACCATAAAGGTAAGTCATGGTGAATGGAATGATGGGAAGGAGGATATAACACCAACTATTTAGACAAGGGCTCATTCTTTATAATAAGAATCGGAATGGATAACCAAGGTCTACCTAAAATGAGAGGATATCCATTAAACTTGATTTTTGGCCAGAGGACTAGGAAATTTTTAGGGTACTTCCAAGAGTCAATTGAAACCATAACATCCACAGAATTTCCTTCCAGAGCTACTTTGGACCTATCTGCAAGTTGTAGAACTATTGTGGTTTTTCTCAAAGTCCCTTGGAGGTTTAGTTTTAAGTGTAGTTTCCTTGGTCATTACATTGATGGCAGCCTTGATATCAATCAGAGTATTGGGGACTATGTCACTATCGATGTGTACATCTACTATTGGACTACCAAGGTCCAAGTACTTCGGGAAGATCACCCTTCCCAATATTAAGTTAGACAATCGTCACACTACATTAATGGTGGGGGTATATTTCTTCTTTCTCCTAGGTTTCTTAAAGCACTTTTCCTTGATGAGCCTATTGTAAATAAGAACATCCTTAATGGCCTGGAGAAGGGGTATTTTTACACACAAATGTTTCAGTTCTCCCAGAAGTTCATTCTCCTTTAGGGTGTACTAACTAGAGTGGATCAAGTGCTCAAGAAATGGAGGTTGTTGGATCTAAGTGTTACTCTCTTCCTTTTCCTCCTCAACCTCTATAGGTGGATATGGAGGATGATTTTCTGGGATTACTCTTCCTGACCTGAGATTGATCTCATGTATCTCCATAATGTAAGATGGATAGGATGTATCTCCATTGTAAACCTAATGTGCATGCTTATTGTTCAGGGTCAGATTGGGATGGGCAAGCATCTGATTCAGCTTAGGTGGAGAAGAATGGGTGATCTGAGGTTGAGGTTGGGGTGGAGGTAGTAAAGTAGGTGGTTGACTATATTGGGGCCTCCAGTGTCCACCCTTGTGATGGGTTACTCCACTGAGGTGATTGAGGAACATATTGATAGAATTGTTGGTTCACATGTTGAGGGTGATATGGAGGTTTGTAAGGCCAAGTAGGAGGTGTAGGCCATGATTTATGAATGGATGTGTACAAAGAATGCATAGGTTCATACTTATTGATATGATAGTAGGAGTAAGGTGCACCTTGCACACCCTACTGATATGATTGATGCCCTTGAGTCCTTCTCTAGTTTATGAAACATAGTTGCTCGGGTCCTACTTCCCTACCTTGATATGAAAATTTGAGCCTAGGTAAGGAGGGACACTTATCTGTGGAATTATTCTCTTCACATACTAATAAAAACTCTATGAAATTTATTGGACATTCGTTATGACGGTGTTTTCTATCACATCTAGGGCAAAAGATAGTCAAGGCCCTTTCTGCTTCCTCTTGCTTCCTCTTGATTTACATTGTGCCCATTTGCAAAGAAGAGGTGGGCATAATCTCACTTTTGAAGTCCTCCAACATATTTCCAATCTCATGCTTGATGGAGGCAAAAGAGGAAGGGGTGTTAGTCATGCTCTGGCTAGCTCTACCTTTCTTCCTAGTTTCCCTAGAGTGGTTCCTAAAGACAATTTTGATGTCCTCATATGGAATTTGGTAAATATCTCCTAATGATACCATGTTAAGGGTTTCTATCACCTCCTCCTTGATCCCTTGAATAAGTACCAGTTTAAGTGATCTGGGATCAAGGGTGCAGTTGCCTCTTTTATAGTTTAGTTGGAATCTTTCTTCATAATATTCTAGGGATTCATCAAGTCCTAGAGTCATCCTAAATATTTCCTATTTGGTTTCTTTGGATCTACAGTATTCCATGTATTTTTTTTAAATTACTCTTGCATTTATTCCCAGGTAGTGGTGTTTCTCCCATGAAAACCCATGAACTAGCGCAAGGTTTCATCCTTGAGGGTGGATGGGAATAGTTTCAAATTTTGGTCATATGAGGCATAGTCATAGGTCATGTAAACAACAAAAAATTCGAACACGAAGGTTTTAGGATCCTCAGAGGTAATTCCATGGAAATGTGGAAGGTTGAGGGACTGATGCTCTTCATCCTAGTTTCCCCATATGTTTCCCTAATGAGAAATACTCCTTGGGTCCCAGTCTCAACCATGGCTTGAATTGGTGAATAAGGTTCCTCAGGTGAAGCAAGTTCTTCTTCTTATCCAATAGGTTCTTCAAAGTTTTCAAGTGACTCACCTATGGTGTGTTCAACCTCACAGTCACTGAAGAAGAGTGAAGGGTGACTATGTGAGGATGTGGGTGTTTTGGGTAAAAAATTTCATTGGTTAAACCTACTCCTACGAGGCATGAAATTCAAATTGTTTTTGTATTTTTCAATATTTAGGAACTGAATGTAAAATAAAAGTAGAAAATAATTCTAAAACAAAATCAAAGCAATTACTTAGACACCTCCCCGACAATGACACTAAAAAGTGGTGAGCCCTGGTATTGCACCAAGAGAGTTGTAACTCCAATAGGCTACTCTACTTTACTTTATCAACCTTTGGTTCATAAAAACTTGGAGGTGACATTGATATATACACAATAGATGCATTCTACTCATGTCATCCTCTTCTCAGTTCTACGAAGGGGTGCTACTGCCAGGGTTGCTTCCAGGGAATGACGTCTGTCACACTTTTGAATGAAACCTAAGTCTGAAAATAACACATGATCACTACTCTCTATCAGCAAGAAAGAAACTAATCTAGATCATAAAGACTCATCTATCTAGTTGCAAGAAAGGAAATCCACAATTGGGCTAATGCAAGAAATAAAGTTAAACTAAGTGGCACTCATAAAGTAAATTTTTGAATTGAACTTGTAGAAAGGGAAACTAATCTAAGCACACATTCTCGATCAAATGGATAATGAAACTCTAGCTACTTCATTCTTAACTACTATGCTTAACAATGCATATATTCATGAGCTAACTATGCTTGTAAATACTCTGTTTTGCAGCAAAAGGAGGCGCTGAGGTGGCTTAAGAAGTTCTTGGACTCATTCTTTCATAGCTGAAGGTGTCATGGAGGTTGTGCTAGGTCTAGGTGAAGTGAAAAAGGGGTTTTGGGCAGAAGAATTGGTTGACTTGCACTGTTATAGGATTTCCTATAGTGCTACAAGATGTCCTGAAATGCTACAGGAAACAGGTCGAGGGTAAGTTGAGGCTAGAAGTGGTGAGGAAAGGGGTAGGAAAGGTGGAATGAAGGTGGACCTAGGTAGATGGAAGGTAGCCAAACCTTTGACCAAGCTCAGATATTATTTCAAAGCTCATCTTTCACCTCCAAGGTGGCTTTCAGTGTTGTGGTGAAGATCTCAAAAAACATGGATGACGTCAATTTTGTTGAAAGTAGGTTGGTGAAGGGTGGAAAGTGGAGCTAGGGATGTTTGTGGAGTCCTCTTCTACTACTATACTCAAACATGCAATAAAAATACATGTTAATGCATTTATAATTGACAGATCTATGATGAAATTGGTGGAAAATATGAGTTTAATTTAAGTAAACCTAAATATGCATTTGAAATAGAAAACTAATGCATCATTCACAACATGTTCATGATAAAAAAACAACCTATATATTATTTCCAAGAAATCATAAATTGAAAGAAATCTTGGGCATGTGGTGAATATATTCCCTCCTCAAGCTCGAATGAAAGAGGTGGGAGAGGGAGGCTTTAACATACAACTTTGAAGTTTTATATGCTACTGTACTATGAACTACAAGAGCCTAACTATAGTAACATGAAATGGAAGCAAACTAAACACGGCAAGATGAAATGTAAGCAAACTAACTACAACACATGAAATAACTAACTATAATGGCATGGAAAGTAAACACAAATACACAAGAGAGACTGAGGCCAATGGATTGGGCCCTAAACCATAAGCCCAACTCTCTAAAACTAAATCGGTGAAGGAGGAACTGAATACTAATTTTATTGCATAACCAATCTCATTACATAGCACATGAAAGTCACAAATGTCTATTACAATATCAAGGAGTACCCTAGATATCTCCAAAAATTGAATCCTAGTAAGCTCTTGCTCTAACCTATTTATTCTAAAGGGGTAGCTACCAAAAAATCCCTAAAAAGTAGGTGATTTTTCCCCTTGGACTTCAGGATAAGTGGATCTTTGATTCACTTAATCTTCCACTTGCTTGGCTACCTTTGATTTAGAGTTGTTGGAGGGAATCTCGAGGACCCTTTGGTTTCTTTTAGGAGTTAAGGTGGTGGTTAACCCCCCTATAATCACTCATTGTTGTCTACTCTGAGCTTTGATTTCACAATATTCAACAAAAATGGCATATATTTGTGATTATCATGCATTTAGACCATATTATGCATTCAAAGTATGACAACCCTTAATCACCATCTACACTAAGCAACATATGACCATAATGTAATTAAATGTGAAAAAGAGAGACTAATAAGGCTAAAAGGGTGACAATTAACCCCTCAAAAGATACCTAATGATGGTGCTCATCATAACCCCCTACCAAATGGTTTATCATCCTATGAGAAACTTAGTCCTCCTTCTTCATCTCTTTTAGTGCCTTAGTGGTCCCTTTAACTTCCCAAGGAAGAAGTGAAGGAGTTCCCTCAAGAGGGTAGAATCCAACATTATTTTCTGCCTCTTCCCATTATTTTTCTTCCGCATCTTGGTATTTCCATTCACACAGTCCCAACAACAAATGTGTACTGAGTTTTAAGCCAAGCCATTGGATCTTCATTGTCTACATAGTCCTTTGGTACAATGGTGCCCTCTTTAGGGAATTTCTCAAACTCTCTGGGGTATGATATTCCATGTTCCTGAGGCTAAGAGGGAGGCCTTCCATATTCTTTGACTTGCCATTACACATTCCTCTCCTAACAGTCTCGAAATGTCATAAAAGTGTGCAAGGGCCTGTGCTTGGGTGCTAAGGTACTTATCTATAAGGTTGACATCATTTTATATCATGAGGTGATTGTTAATAACCCCCTAGGGTTGAATAGTTATGCCCTTATGTGTAGAGGATCTCTTCCTTATCTTCTCATCACCCTTTTTACCTCCTCTACCCTTGATTCCTCATTGACCATCTAAGAGGCTAAGTTCATCAACTGCATATCCCCCAACCTTGGGTTAGGTTCTCAATGTTTAAATCAGTCAAAACAAGATTGTGCATATATAATTATGCCAAATTTTCCTTGTCTCCTATGCTAGAGTAATTGAAAAAATTAATAAACTTCCTGAAGTTTTGAAAAGGAAATGATCTATGAGATGCTAGTGTCTTAATCTGAAATTGCAGCCACTATTCGTTCAATTGGACAGCATAGGATTTTGAAGGATGTCTAGGCTGGATTTCCTCCATGCACAAGTTTGCCATGGGACAACTTGTTTGTCCTTTTGCTGGAGTTGGCTTTATATCCATGCATTTTTTTCTTATGTTTCTTGAAGTTTCTCCTTTAATATGGTTTCTCTAAGTCTGACATTAGCTAAATCCCTCCCCATTTCAGTGACCTTTTCTTCCATGATTCCTATATCTTGCACACCTTTTGTTTTGGAAAGTTTCATTCAATGATGTGTGTGTGCTATTTCTTACTCTAGCCAATAAAATAGGGTAACTGGGAGATTTTGAGGAATCATTATTCCTCCTTCAATAAATGTATAGTATGAGCTCAGATTTGGCGGAGGTCTACGGTGTGAAATTGTTGATATGTATTTAGGGACATATTTTGGGGAGGTAGGCTCCTCCTTTTGTTCCTTCTCTTCCTTTTATTTGGAATCTTGCCCCTCAATTTTTACCTCTTTTTCAACATATTGGGCCTCTTTCCCTAACAAGGGTTCCTTATCTCCATCCCCCATGGATTTTTTCTCTAATTGTGTCCCTACTAGAGTTTCTTGTACCACAGACAAAGTTTCCTATAGCAAACTTTATTTTTCCTATATCAAACCATCCTTTGCTTGTTGACCCTTCTCTTCTACCTCTTAAAGGCCTGTGGGAGTTGGTACTTGTTAAGGGATGCTAGCCTTGAGTAATTTTTCCTCCTATAGGTCACAAGTGTCTTCTCAGGTGAGGTGGCATCTTGATTTTTACCTTCTTCTAATCTTACTTCATCTCCATTTTTCGGTGACTCCTTTAATTTTATAGGGTTGTTAGTTGGAGTCTGAGGTTTCCCTTGCTTTCCAGTCTTTCTGGTTCTAAAGTACATGGGTATATGTCTTTTCCTCTTGGCCTTCACTGATGTGCTTAGAGTGGCTAAGGTGGCAACCACTTCCTTCTCTGATGTTCCTGGTGATAAGTTGGTCTGTTGGGGAGAGATGTCAATGCCTAGCATGGGGTCTAATATCTCTCCCCCCCAATCCTTCCTTCCAATTTCTCTTCTGTTTCTTCCTCCTCCTTTTAATTTCCTTCTCTTGTGTCATCTTTCTCTTTCTCTTCTTCTTTCCCTTCCTTTGTTTCTAGGGTTTATGTTTTTTCTACTTCTGTCTCCATATCCTCTTCTTCTTCTTCCATTCCCCTCCCTCCAAAACTAGAGGCAGGGGTTTGTCCATTTTATGTAATTATGAATTCTTCCCTATCCATATTTATGAAAGTGGACCAAGATAAAGGGTGTTAAATATATTTAGAGCATCTCCTAATATAAGCTTGATGAGTCCATGGTGAGCTAAGTGCTAGTACTTTCTCTCCCTAACCTTTTGGATCATGTCCTTGATTGAGTGTAGGAGGAATTAGGGAATGTTTAGTATCTTTTCTAGAGGGATATATCCTTGGAACCTAAACTCAAACAATAGTTTGAAGTGGTGTAACATTCCCAAATGGGAAAAGCAAGAATATAGTGCAAAATGTTGGAACAATAGTGTTAAACATCATATAAAAGAAAGAGGAAAATATGGAGACCTTCCATTCATCATAACAACAGCATATATATGTAAAATAATGGACCAAAAATAATAATACAAGATATAACAAGCCTCCAATGGAAAAAACCCTCAAAAGAGGTGCTACTACTATATATCAAAATACAGGAACACTACTACAACACATTTTTAAAGGCACTGCTATAGAAAATGAATATAAAAAGGATCATGGGCTGATATGTGCCTCAAAAGATAGATCCAATACAGATCTGAGCACTATATAACCTCCAATGAATAACCCCTTAAGGGTTTTCAGCAAAACACCATGTACAAGATGGGAATCTAAGCCTTAGGGCTGAAGATCCACTACAAAAGATTGATATAGAAAGGGTAGCTGATATGATATGAAAAATAATGAAACCTCCTCCAATAGACTCTCTAGATAAAGGGTTGATCCCTTCTCTAGAAAACCTCCTCTCCAAATGGTGTGGGAAAACCACCCTGCAACTCCTCCCTCAAAATAACACAGACCTAGAAAGAAACTGCACTGTAGGGGAAAATAAATATGTGACCTGATGCCAATATCTTAAAATATGCGCAAGGGTTTTCCTTACTGTCCTCCCAATGTAAAGGAAGCCTCCACTAAAAATAAGTAATGAGGTGACCCAAATATGGTCTCCACTGCTGCAACCTGCAAAACAACTCAACCCTCAACAGGATCTGCGTTGTAGATGTAAGATGAAGCTTTGGCCAAATTCCTAATAGTGGAAGTGAGGTACAAGACTCCTCCAAGAGCTTCTCAATGGAAGAGGTGGGATTCCCGATCAGGAAAACTCAGTGCTAAACAACACATTAATCTCAGCTAAACAACTAGAGAAAGCTATATGTCTAAATATACCATATATTCAGAAATATAAAATACATAAACATCATGAATATGGCTTCCATCCTCTTCCTTTTATAAGATATGAGATTCCAAACCCTAATCCCTATTTATTTATGACCCTACTTCCATGCAAGGTGTCTCCATCTAAAACTATGTTTTCCCTCATCGATTTCCACTCCTCCATGAAAACGTTGTTGATTTGGTCAAAGTTGACCCAGTCAAGATGTTCTGGCCCATTTTCACACCTAAGGGTGCTTAATTAAGCTACCAAGATGTTTTCCTTTTACATTGGAATTGATTTATTCATTATTAAGGAGACTTATGAACCTCCATTTTCCTCTTATTCATAAAACAAAGTAGCAAAAAAAAAATTAATATTCCAACTAGGTCATGGCTAATTGGGAATATTACAGTCCTCCCTTCCCAAATGTTGCTTGTCCTCAAGAAACTTACAGGGTGAGTGCTGCAAATATTCTCCTCCATCATTGGTGACACTATCATGTGATAAGCTTCCCTCATAATCTAAGTGTCTCCCAATCCATCCATATTTAAGGGCACAATAATAACAATATGGGGGTTACAGGGGTACAACAATAACAATATGGGGGTTACACTAACAACAATAAGGGACTATACTAGTAATATAGGGACCTAACATGCTCCTCTCCTTCAAAAAAGTGTTGTCCTCAACGCTTGAGTAGCTCCGGGTGCTTTTGTATAAAATTCTCATCCTCCCATGTAGAATCTTCAGTGGGTAAGTTCTTCCATTTGATGAGATACTCTGAAATTGATTGATTTCGAAGTTGTTGAGTTCTTGTTTTTGTGACTGCTTTAGGTTCCAATATGTTTTTTCCTTCCTCATCAAGTTCTAGCAATATTGTTTGAACTGGAAGTTTGTCCCCTATAACCTTTTTTAATCATGAAACATGGAAAAATGGATGCACTCACAAAGAAGAAGGAAAATCCAATTTGTATGCCATAGTACCAATATTTTGCAAAACCTTGTAAGTACCATAGTACTTTGGCGATAATTTATTATCCTTCTTAGCTTGCTTGAGGGAAATTTGTTTGTATGGTTTTAGCCATAAAAATACCCAGTCTCCCACATCAAAAATTCTCTCAATACAATGTTGATATTCCTATTGTTTCATTTGATTTTGTGCCAAATTTAGGTTATCCTTTAAGAGTTGGAGAACTTCTTGTTGATGATCGATGTGATCCTCCACTGCTTGAACCCTAGCATTTTCCTTTAAAGAAGATGTGATGGATGGTGGATGATATCTATAAAGTGCCATAAATGGGGTCATTTTTGTTGCAGTATGGAAGGAAGTGTTATACCGCCATTCAACAAGAGGTAACCACTTGACCCATTGCGCTTGCTTATCAGATACAAAACAACAAAGATATCCTTCCAAACATTTATTCACTATCTCTGTTTGACCATCGGATTGAGGATGATAAGATGAGCTATGAGCTAGTTGAGTACCCAAACAAGAAAATAATTCCGTCCAAAAATTTCTTGTAAAAATGGGATTCTGTCACTTACAATAATCTTCGGGTTTCCATGTAGTTTTTTAATTGTTTCCATAAATGAAGTAGCAACTATACTCGCTTTAAATGGATTAGATAATGCAAAAAAGTTTTCATACTTGGTAAGTCTATCAAATACCACCATCATGACACTCCTTCCTTCGGACTTAGGTAAACCTGTGATAAAATTCATTGAAATCTCCTCCCAACGTTGAATTGGAATGGACAAAGGTTGTAGAAGACTCGAGGTCTTAATTGTCTCAACTTTATTTTGCTAGAAAACCAAACATTCTGCCACAAAATTTTGATTATCAGCTTTAAGGCCATCCCAAAAAACTTCTTTCTGTTGAAAATGCAACAAGATGATGGATCTTAGTGAAATGAAGTCGCCTTCACTAAGTGGGCCCGCAGGCTATTTTTGGCGCAAAGTCTATTTTTAGACTATGTCTATTTTTAGACATATGGAGCATGGTCTAGGAGTTGCAGTATGATATTCTTGGATGATTGGTTGAGTTGGTAAAAATAGATGGACCTCTATTTTTAGACATACAGGTTGAAGTCTATTTTTAGACTGCCTGTCTAAAAATAGGTCAGTCAAATATTATTAACCCTTAATAATATTTGGACTATAAACTTCAGTTTATCCTCTTGCAGCACTTCAGTTGGAGCTACGGATGTGGTACATGCATCTGACAGAAGTAATTACGCTATTCATAGGGGTTTGGTGAGCTCATGCATGGTTGACTTCAGTTAGAACTCAAGTGGCGGAGTTTGGTGGAGTTGATGAGACAGTTGGTGGAGTTGTGTTCGGGTTAACTTAGTTGAACTAGTTGTATTTAGTTTAACTGGCTAATACACTAGATATGAGTGGGGTGAATTAAATATTATTTAATTCACTAATTATTAACTCATTATTCAACTAAAGAACACATCAATTGACTGCAGTGCATGGACAGTTCAGTGAAGACCAGTGGAAGAGGTAGATGAAAGGGTGAGTTTGCTATTAGTTGCGACATTAGTTGTGCATGAGATTTGCACAAGAATTGGAGGATATTTCCAATGAGGATTGCACAGTTGAAGCCAAGGAGATTCAAACTTGGATCTCTCATTACACCAACTTGGATTGCGCAATAGAGGCAGGCAAATAGTGGATGAGTTTTGAACCCGTGACTTGTTCAAAACTGAGCTAGTTTGTGTGTAACTTCTGGAGATAGTACTGAGTACTTGTGAGGAGTAGTGTGCTATGTATTGTTACATGTTATCTTCCATTATAATATACAAAATAGTTGAGGCTTTTCAGCTATAATATTTCCCCATTACATATTGTGTTTATGTGCGCATGCGACTCTTTCTATTTCCGCATATTGATGATCAATTGTAGAAGAGGTTATGTGTTATGCATGAATTCGAATTAGTTTGTGACCAGGATAATCTCAGTGGATAAATATTCATTATTCAACAAATTTCTACATGGTATTAGAGCGAATTGATCATCGGGATCTATTACAGTGATTACAATTTTATTTCGGTAGACAGAGTCTATATCGGGCCAAGTAGCCTCTGGATCCATCCTTTCTTTGAAATGTGATATATCCAGTAAATTCCCTTAAATTCGATATTTGTGCTAGAAATAATTTGTTCTGATAGATCCAGAAGCAGTTGAGTTTTTGAGCTTGGAATTCTAATTTTTCAGCAGATTGTTTTCTTGGTGCCGGAGTTGAAATGTCTTTCAACGGTTTGTGACTCGAGTATGCCCTTGAAGGCAGTTCGAATTATGTTGCATGGAAAGACCGGATGGAGGCGGTATTAGATGATAACGGGCTGAAGGAGTTCGTAGATATAGATGTCCAAAAGCCTACTGATCCTCTTGAAGTTGAGGCTTGGAAAAATAAAATAGCTAAATGTCGAAGGATTCTGTTGGAGGGCGTGAAGGATAACATTGTATCCATCCTGCATGGAAAAGCTTCTCCATATCTGATGTGGAAAGTGTTGACATATCTATTCCAGAGCAAGAGCGACCAAAGGAAGCTGGTGCTTAAGGATAAACTCAGAAACATTAAGATGGAGAAAGGCGACAGTATCGCCAAGTACCTCACGAAGTTCACTCAATGCAGAGATGAGCTGGGAAGTGTGGGGGTGACTGTCGATGAAGAGGAATTGGTGGACCTAGCTCTCCTTGGTCTTCTGAAGAGTTGGCATTCCTATCAGGAATTTTTCAATGGTCAGGAGAAGTTGCCGAGATGGGAGCGACTTTGGGCGGATCTCATGCAGGAGGAGATAAGGCGGACTACCAGGGACGGATCTTCATCAAAGGCATCTGATGAAGAAAATTGTGCTTTGGCTGCCAAAGCAAAGAAGGGGAAGAGCAAGAAAGCTTCTCAGTCTGGTGCGAAAGGCAAGAAGCAAGACATGTCCAAGGTGAAGTGTTTTCACTGTCACCAGCACAGACACTATGCCACAAATTGTCCGCAGAAGAAGAAAAATAAGAAGGCTACTGGATCTGCAGTGGGAGAGGCATTGGCCTCCCAGTTTGAACTGGATTTTTCACTGATCGCATGCTTGGTCTCAAGTGTGATGGGATCAGTATGGTTCTTGGATAGTGGTGCGTCATTTCACATGACAAGAGATCGAGATCTGTTTTCAGATCTGGAGGAAAAAGATCTTGGAGTGCACATCGAGATGGGCGATGATGGTAGATACAGTGCGACCGGTATCGGTACCATTTCCTTTGAGAGGGAGTCTGGTAAACCCTTCGTATTGAAGGAAGTATTTCATGTTCCAGGATTGATGAAGAATCTGATCTCTGTGGCGATGTTGGAAGACAAGGGGTATGATGTGGTCTTCAGCGAA
The DNA here is from genome assembly GCA_034641835.2 of Pinus albicaulis. Taxonomy (NCBI): domain Eukaryota; kingdom Viridiplantae; phylum Streptophyta; class Pinopsida; order Pinales; family Pinaceae; genus Pinus; species Pinus albicaulis. Next base: position 709,114,079 of record CM076582.1, read on the forward strand.
GGAAAAGCTTTCCTGCGCAGTAAGACAACTGGAGAGACCCGGAAGATAGGGGTTCGAGTCAAGAACCTTTATCAGTTGCAAGTAGATGGTTGCGCAGCAATGGCATGCAAGGCGGGAGAAGTGGTGAGCCGGGATGATGAGGGCGAGCTGTGGCACAGGAGATTGGGCCACCTTCACCATGGCGCTTTGAAGATACTGCAGCAGATTTCTATTGGGCTTCCTAAGGGCACTCTTGCGCAGTCAGATCAGTGCAAGGGGTGTACCTTGGGAAAATATGTGAAAGCCACCTTTCACGAGAAGGATAGTCGCGCCACGACGATCCTTGAGAGAGTTCACACAGACGTGTGTGGTCCTTTCTCAGTAGCTTCGACAGCAAAGCACAAGTACTATGTCATCTTTGTTGATGATTTCTCTCGGAAGTGCTGGATCTTCTTCATGCAGAAGAAGAGCGAGACATATTCAAAGTTTTGTGAATTCAAGGCGCTGGTTGAGAAGGAATCGAGGAAGCATGTGAAGGCTCTTAGGAGCGACAATGGTGGTGAATTCATCTCTACTGAATTCAAGGACTTTTGCAGCGCAGAAGGGATTCGGAGAGAGCTCATTGCACCCCATAACCCACAGCAGAACGGGGTTGCTGAGCGGAAGAACAGAACGATCGTGGGTGCTGCACGGGCGATGTTGCATGATCAGGGCCTACCCCTTCACTTGTGGGCTGAGGCATGCAATACTGCAGTGTATGTGCAGAATCGTTGTCCTCACAAGATACTTGGCATGAGTACACCGGAGGAGGCGTTTTCTGGCAAGAGGCCTGACATTTCTCATTTGAGGATTTTTGGCTCACCTGTCTACATGCATGTGATGAAGGATGCCAGAAAGAAGCTGGATCCGACCGCAGAGGTTGGAATATTTGTGGGGTACACTGATACGCGCCACAACTATCGTGTGTATTTTCCAGACAGTCGCAAGACTGTTGTGCGACATGATATCAAATTTCAGGAGGAGAAAGCCATAAAGTGTTCGCTTGAGAGGGAACCACACTTGCATGCAGATGACGAGCTATTAGTTCCTAAGGAGGAGCTTCTGGATGTGGATCAGCCACAAGAGGAAGTTCATGGAGTGGAAAAAACCACTCATGCAGTGCCAACCATCAGAGGGCGCAAGCGCACTATAGAAGCTGAGCGACTGGCTCAAGATGCAGAGAGAGTTGTAGGACCACCTACAGCACAGCGCAGACAGAGACAGTCACCAGACCAGTACACTGGATACATGGATCTTGTGAGCAAATGTGTCGTGACAGAACCATCCTCTTTTGAGGAAGTTGTGGAGGAACCTGCACGGGTAGATGCCATGGTGGAAGAGTATGATTCGATTGTCAGAAACAATTCATGGGATATTGTCCCGCGACTGGAGGGGAAATTAGTGGTGGGTTCACGATGGATCTACAAAGTGAAGCAGGTGGCTAACGGGAGTGTGGAGAAGTACAACGCAAGATTTGTTGCCTGTGGCTTCACACAGATCGAGGGGATCGATTATGAGGAGACCTTTGCACCTGTCGCAAGGTACTCTTCCATATGGACGATCCTAGCTCTCTCAGCGTAGATGGGATGGCACATCCATCAGATGGATGTGAAGACTGCGTTCCTCAACGGAGTCATTGAGGAGGAGGTGTACATAGAGCAGCCTGAAGGTTTCGAGATCTTCAGTAGTGAGTCGCATGTTTGCCGACTCAAGAGAGCACTGTACGGGCTGAAGCAAGCACCTCGTGCTTGGTACACATGGATAGACAATTATTTCACCAGGCTTGGATTCTCCAAGAGTGAGGCGGATCCTAACCTGTACCAGATTGTGGTGGAGGGGAAGTTGCTAATCATTTTACTGTATGTAGATGATCTGATTTTGACGGGTGATGAGCTGTTGATACTTTCATGCAAGGAGGATCTTGCTAGAGAGTTTGAGATGAAGGAATTGGGCTTCCTTCATTATTTCCTGGGATTGGAGATTTGGTAGTGCAGAGGTGGACTATTTGTTTCTTAGGGTAAGTATGCCTGGAAGATACTGGAGAGGTTCAACATGCATGGCTGCAAGCCTATTGATACTCCTCTTCCTGGTGGTTGGAGGAAGGAGGATGCTACTTTAGCAGAGGTAGTGGATGCCACTGTCTATTGACAGTTGGTAGGGTCGCTTATGTATCTGGTCAATACACGACCCGATATATGCTATGTTTTTAACCAACTTTCGCAAGCTATGGTTAAGCCTACCAAGCTCTTCTGGAAGGCAAGCAAGCAAGTATTGCGTTATCTTAGTGGCACATTGGGATATGGTCTATGGTACAGATAGGAGTATGGAGCGAAGCTTTTCGGCTTCACTGATGCAGATTGGGCAGGGAGCCCAACGGACCGAAAGATCACATCTGGAGGAGTCTTCAGTATCGAGTCGACAGTAGTTTCCTGGTACAGCAGGAAGCAAAGATCCGTGGCACTCAGTTCAGCAGAGGCCGACTACATGGCAGCCAGCTTGGCTGCATGTGAGGCTATTTGGATGAGGAAGATCCTCGTCAGATTGTTCAGGTCGCACTTGGAGCCTACTGTGATTTATTGTGATAACCAAAGTTGCATTAAACTCTCAGATAATCCAGTATTTCATGATAGATCCAAACACATCGACATTAGGTACCATCATATCAGAGATTGTGTGCAGCGGAGAATCATGTTACTTTCATATGTTCCCACGGAGGATCAGGATGCTGACATCTTGACGAAGGCGCTCACCAGGAGCAAGTTCAAATTCCATAGAGGCAGGATAGGGGTTGCAGATAATCCATATCTTGTTGAGAGAGAGTGTTGAAAATGCAACAAGATGATGGAGCTTAGTGAAATGAAGTCGCCTTCACTAAGTGGGCCCGCAGGCTATTTTTGGCGCAAAGTCTATTTTTAGACTATGTCTATTTTTAGACATATGGAGCATGGTCTAGGATTTGCAGTATGATATTCTTGGATGATTGGTCGAGTTGGTAAAAATATATGGACCTTTATTTTTAGACATACAGGTCGAAGTCTATTTTTAGACTGCCTGTCTAAAAATAGGTCAGTCAAATATTATTAGCCCTTAATAATATTTGGACTATAAACTTCAGTTTATCCTCTTGCAGCACTTCAGTTGGAGCTACGGATGTGGCCCATGCACCTGACAGAAGGAATTACGCTATTCCTAGGGTTTTGGTGAGCTCATGCATGGTTGACTTCAGTTAGAACTCAAGTGGCGGAGTTTGGTGGAGTTGATGAGACAGTTGGTGGAGTTGTGTTCAAGTTAATTTAGTTGAACTAGTTGTGTTTAGTTTAACTGGCTAATACACTAGAGATGAGTGGGGTGAATTAAATATTATTTAATTCACTAAAAATTAACTCATTATTCAACTAAAGAACACATCAGTTGACTGCAGTGCATGGACAGTTCAGTGAAGACCAGTGGAAGAGGTAGATGAAAGGGTGAGTTTGCTATTAGTTGCGACATTAGTTGTGCATGATATTTGCACAAGCATTGGAGGATATTGCCAATGAGGATTGCGTAGTTGAAGCCAAGGAGATTCAAACTTGGATCTCTCATTACACCAACTTGGATTGTGCAATAGAGGCAGGCAAATAGTGGATGAGTTTTGAACCCGTGACTTGTTCAAAATTGAGCTAGTTTGTGTGTAACTTCTGGAGATAGTACTGAGTACTTGTGAGGAGTATTGTGCTATGTATTGTTACATGTTATCTTCCATTATAATATACAAAATAGCTGGGGGTTTTCAGCTATAATATTTCCCCATTACATATTGTGTTTATGTGCGCATGTGACTCTTTCTATTTCCGTATATTGATGATAAATTGTAGAAGAGGTTATGTGTTATGCATGAATTCGAATTAGTGTGTGACCAGGATAATCTCAGTGGATAAATATTCA